>VDFB02058308.1:0-27241 GCA_007258455.2 Sequoia sempervirens
ATTAAATACATGAGGCTATTATATAATATCAAAAAAGACTTTTCAAGTTTAAATTATTTTAATTTTAATTTTAGGGTAAATACTTCTGGTTGAATTTATGAATTAGAAATAGAAATTTTGAAAGGGCCCCACCCTTTCACAAAGACCAATAAAGAAACAAAAAATGATCAATCATATTGGCATGGAACAACAACAAGAAAAATATAGTTGTAAGTTAGAAAAATAACATCCAATTAGAAATACTCCACCAATAGTCGCAATGTATCTAATAAAGAGGGTCATTTTCCAAAAAACATTAGTATATCTATCATTTCACAACTTGAATCCAAAATTCTTCAAGGAACTATATCTTATTGTGAGCCTTATCCTTTTCCATGAATTCAAACCTAGTTCGGGTTTGTAATGGAGTTTCCATCTTTAGTTTCCAAACTTGAGACCAAAGGGAATAAAGGGTTCCTATAATCTTCTAAACTTGAACCTTCTTCATATTTTTAAATTATTAGAAGAAATGCCAAGAGGTGAATGTTGCAATTCAAGAGAATTGTAGAGGAAGTGAACTCCAACTAATCCATCTGTAACATGATTCTTTTCTCTACCAATCTCCTCTAAATTTCTCTTGACAAGACCTTCTAAATTAGTCATGTCTACAAGAGGACCAACCACCCCTTGATTATGCTCAAAGGGAGTCTCAATCAAATCCTAAGGTAAACAAGGATCCATCTCATCCTTATGCATTTTGTTCAACCTTGCCTTCCACTAAAATTCCTAAGCCTATAAAATACATAGCTATCTACACATGACAACATGGTGAAAACAAAAGAAAATCCTATAGCATGACATGTTGAACCCAAATAACCAAATTCAAAAATAATTTAATCTATAAGTATAAATAGTTTGATGGTAGAAACTTTATACATATAAAAATATGATAAATGTGTGATTATTTTTATTTCCACTCTATAAATTTTTGATGTGCTTGGCTATATAATTGAGATGATTCACTCATAATGTAATGATAAAAATTTAGTATGTATGAAAGAAATATTTTCAAGACATCAAACTCCATTCTACATAACTCTCACATGGTAATAAGAATATTATTTTATTTTAACTAAAGAAATTGTGTGTACTTTATCTTGAAAATTACTAATTAATTTTGGATTATATACTTATAATTTAAAATGAGAGCATTCTTTGTAACATGGAATAGATAGGTTAATTTTAATGAAATAAAATATGTTTTTATATTAAGAAAAATTTACAAATATATGAAACTCATACATTGAGAAATTGACTAAGATGTAACTTTGTATGAGAATTAAGATGCTTGAATAATTTATATACCTTCTTTCAATAATTAACATTAGAAATTAATACTTGGCTCATATTGTATACCCACCTCCCAATGGTCTTAGAATGGATGCATTTAGATGGAGAATGATTTCAAAAGGCTCATGGTACTTGTGGACCCCTCAAAGGCATGATATATAACACATGAACTTTATTTATGAAATTTGGTCTTTAGTTGTTGGCTTCTAGTATGAATGTTATCTATAAGGTGAGATTCTTAGTTGAGACTCTCAATCTTCCATTGTTGGTTTCTAGTGTGATTATACAATATGCTTGCCAAACTGTATTAATTTCTAATGTTAATTATTCAAAGAAGGTTTTGTTTCATAATAAGAGACCTATGTTGACATATTCCAAGGCATGTTATTATCCACAATGCATGACACTTCTTCACATCTCTACCAAATTCTAAACATATATAGATCTGCCATTTCCACGGAGGAGTTTGATGATTTAAAAAGAAAATATCATGCCATTTCTTTCTTGAGAAGTCATGTTTGCATTAATGATTTTCAACTTCCATCTTCATCCAAAAAGAAATTATGTTATCGTTATGTGCCTGATATTAACAAATCAAAACCTTCATTTGAGCATGATCACCAACACAAAGGTAAATGAGTGGAAACAAAAGAAAGCTCGGTTAATGGATTTCAACATGTTGGTGGAAAATTTGCATCTTTTTGAAAGTGGCTTCCTAGCTTATCGGTCTTATGTTTAGTAAGGTTTTGTAATCTCCACTGTGTTATGTATTCGGGTCATGGGTATATCTAGTATGATGTCTTCTTTTGGGTATTTTGGGTGCATAAGAGAATGTACATATGTACTGATGTATTCAACCAATGTGCTTATGTAACGTTGTAATCAAACAATTGGTCATTTGTACTAGGACCTCACTGGTCTTTTTGATATTTTGTAAAATTTGTTACTCGGACTGCAACTGGGGGTTTTCTTGCTGGTTCTTTCTCACTAGTATGTCCACTTGAACCAACTATATGTAAAATATTATATATAAATAAAATTATAAGTGGTCTCCCACTTTTTCTTTAAAAAAAGTTCTTGTAAATGTCCACATCTTTTTCCTTGACACAGTTGCTATTTCTTAAAAGATTTCTTATGATTTTTCATAATGTTGGTCAATACTTTATTGTAAATATTCTATAGTCATGCTCTTAAATGTCATAAGAATATGTCATAAGAGGGTTTCATCTTATAAAGCTATAATGATATTATATGCTCTTAGAACATCTTAGACACCTCCCTTGAAGCATTCAACAAATGACAAATAACTACCAACACAAAGTGAGATGCCTCATTTCCTAATATGAGGACAAAATAATAAATCAAAATATTAGGATGCAAGGTTGACCCACCTTTCCCAATACTTGGCTAAGTTTATCATCTATTGAGGAGTGGATCCCAACAACAATTGTGCTTAGTGCTGCTTACTACTAATCCAAGGAATACCTATTCATTTTTTCTTTATTGTATGCCTAATGACTCCTCATCTCAAGTTAAATTGTGGGAATGGATTTTTATGCCCTCCCTATGACTAAATGGCTACAAGGAGGTGAATATGATATGGTGGAAAAAACCAAGATACAAGTTGGTTTAGTTCTCATAAACTCTCTAAAAAATAATTGAATTCCTACATCCTAACTAGAAATACCATGAGGGGTTTAGATCCCATTTTAGACAAAAAATATTCTTATACTAATCACTAGTTCACTTGGACCAACTAAAGAGATGGTGAACTAAGGGAAACTTAGTTGTATTGATAGATTAAAACTTAGTTATTTCTCTTTCCATTGCCCCCTCTCCACAAAACACCCTTATTTAAGTAGATTCTATTAAACCTATCTCACATATCACCTCCCAATTCTTTAAACTTTTCAAACTTCTTATTCCTCATACCTAATAATCTATCCTTCAAGCTCAACACTTCCCACCTCAATCAAATTGATCACCTTGCTTCCCTAATATCCCTAAAGTTGGTTGATGTTCCTAGACCTCATCAAAATGGTAAGTGGATACAATTGTGGAATGATGCAATTAAATCTATTGCACTACCTTACTATGATCTTACAATAAGAATATGGCTAGAAAGAGATCTAGAATGGAAAAAAAATATGGATCCAAATAGAAAAAAAAAACTTGTTTTGGCTTTAGCACTTACTAATAAATTTTCTACAATGAGTGGTTGCTTCCGTTGAAATAAAACTTAGAAGATTTGAACTTAATTGTGGTAGAGGATCTCAATTAAGAGATAGGCTACATTGGATGAAAGGATATAAGGGATACAAATTATTTTTTAGTTATCTCGAACATATTTACATTCTCGAGAGTGGATAATATCTATCGTTGATCAAGAGAGGTAGTTCCATGACAACTCTAATGATATTAAATCCATTTTCCTCCAACATTACAAATAATTTTTAATTGATCTAGTTGAAGGAGATCCATGTCAAGATATAGTTGAGGAATTGATTGGCACTTGCATACCCAAAATAATTGGTCTCAAAAATAGGCACATTTAGATAATTTATTCACCCTTGAGGAGGTTGATATTTCCTTGAAGGATTTGAATACTCAAAAAGTCTTGGAATAGATGGTTTAGCTACACAATTCCTTAAAACAATATGTCCATTCATCAAGGAGGACTCTATGAGGTATAAAAAGTAGCTTTATCAAAGGGATCCATCATTTAAATTCTATTAATCAAGGGTTGATAAATTAATTCCTAAAGGAAAAATATTTTTTTTATCTGAGGGTGGATACTAATTACTCTTCTTAATACCTCCTACAAGATTGCGGCTAAATCCATAGCTAAAATAATTGAACAGATGACACAAGAAATTGTAAGACTAGAAAAAACTATATTTATAAGAGGGAGATTTAAATTATAAAACTTGAATCTTTTTAAGGTATCTCATTAGATTCTACTTACTCTAACTTAAATTTAAAAAACAACATTAAAATCCACAAAACAAATTTCAAAGACATAATAAATTATTACAATATTATTTAAAAATCTAATTGTAATGAACTGTATGTTATAGTAATAAATATTCAAATTTTAAATCTATGAAAATATATATAACCAAATGATCCTTATTTTTCATATATAATTTGTGATGAGAATGATGAATATTATAATTTTTTAGGCCAATCTTTTGGCACTAATTCACCATTGTTAAAATGATCCTTAGTTTATTCATTGTTCTTTTTATGATTATAATTTTTTTCAATTTCTATTAAACCAAACTCAAAATAATGGTATAGGTTAAGATTCTTGTCTTTATCATAATTAGAAGTTGTATAAATTGTTAAATTATACATTTTTTAACATATATAAAATGTATGGTTGGATTAGTGAGATATTTATAACAAGTATGCAATATATTTAATCATATAATTATTTTTGTAATAGAGATGAATAATTAAATAGATTCTATAACAATATATAAGAGTTAGATAAGAGAATTAAAATTAAATATATTAATAACAAATAGTGATACTATTATTGAGGGGGTATGTGCAGGATCATGATGGGCCAAAAAGTGGCGATATGTAAGTGATATGATGGCCCATGTGGTTGAAGACTTTTTTTTCACCCAAAATGGGTGAAATGAAAAGGGGTTTTAAAGGAGATTATCGGATTTCCACCAATATAAATTATGCTTTAATTTGAATTTAATAAATAATTATTATTCATTTTCTATTTGAATTATGACTAAAGTCCTGATTGATAGGTTGATTGAAAAACATATATAACTTTCAAACAATATCACATTTTTTGAATCCCAAACATGTGTCACATTCTATGCTTCACATACTATAGGATTAAAAAAGAAAAATTAATTCATGAAGTTTGACCAAGTTAAAGATTGAAATTAGGACATACAAATTTTTATATTTTTTAAAAGTTGTAATAAAAAAATTCATAATTAATTATTTACATGAAAAAAAATCACAAAAATATGCATCACATGCTCGGGACATGAGTCCTCTACTTATATATCTAAAATATTATAAAAAATATTATCATTTATTATGGTTGGCATTAATTGACAGGACACCTACTTTTCTTATTTTTTTCAGAAATTTAAATTGCCCCTCTTGCATTAAGAATTTTGGAATTTTCACTAAAATAGATTTTTATTTTTTTAAAATGTACCTAGTAGTTTAGAAACTATAATTTTCTATAGATTCTATTCTTACATATTTTTGAAATAATATAGATAACTTCTTGAAATTTTTACGTCAAATTGCCTAACACTGATTTTTCTAATTTTTTTGCCACTTAAGGGTCTATTTTTTCTATGATGATCCTGCACATACCCGAGGGTAATATAAAGGGGGGTCGTCATACTAAAATAAGTCGCAAATAAAATCACCTGAGTAATAAAAGTATTTTATTGATAATATTATTAGGGATGCTAAGATGCTAATAAAAGTTTTGCAAGCAATAATGAGCTGACAAATAATAGTGTTTATGTGCTATCTTAACTAGTGTGAATTCTTAATTTTAGACATATCTTAACTAGATAAATTTAGGTTCAATGAAGGAAATATAACTTTTTTTTCACTTACATAATCCTATTTTGAAGTTCATTTATGTTAACAACTATTAGATTAGATATTTTTATCCCCAATTATTTTCAAATAATTTTACACTAATCTTTGTTTTCTTATTCTTTCATTGTTTCATTTAAAATTTTAACCATTTAAGGATGCTATGTTATAGATTATAGTTGCCCTCCAATTCTTTTTAAATTGTTAATGGTATGAATATATTATTGATGAGTAGATGAATTATTAAAACTGTTTTAGATAAATATATTCTCTATATATCTATATATATTATTTACCAAGGTCTCATTGCTTCTTTAGGTGTACATACATATATAACATGGAATATGAAGATGTTCCACCTGCAAAAACTTTGTTTGGAAATACCACTAATGAGATTAAAAAATTGAGAGATTCATTAGCACATGGTGCAAACTCGGGGATATATAGTGAACCATGTATGTTAATATTGCATAGTCTAGAAAAACTAAAAGATGAACTTGAGAGAACTACTGCATATTCCCCAGATAGAGTAGTTTCTATTCTTTCCCGCATGTGGGAAGAAGTACATGGTGATGTTCCCCTTAAACAAACACAAGATAGTGTCACCAAAGAAATGATAAAAGCCACTTGTTTTCCATTTTATCAAAATGTGCATAAGGTTAGGGGATACCAGGTCACTAGTTGTGTCGATCATGCTATGGCCTCATTAATCTACCCACGATTTCTCATAGCACATGGTCTATACGCAAACAATGAGTCCTAGATTCCATTGTATTTTGTTCAGCAGTTGTATGATGAGGTCCATTTGGGCCTCAAAGTTAACTACCTGGACATTCCACCATATGCTGGTCAGGGGCATGGCAAGATTGTTGATAGGCACACCTATTGTTGAGAAGATAGACCACCCCTAGTGTTTAGGGTATTGGTTGATGAGAGGTCTTCCGATCTCACCCCAGCTCTATCCCCCATAGCAGATGAGGTTGTCGTTGCTTCCCAAAAGGAATCAATTGACACTGTAGGTGACATTGGAGATGACATCACCAGGATATCTGATGATTGTGTAGGTCAGTATTTGATGTCCAGACATTCCTGATCCACACCATTTTCAACATAGTGGACCACCATGGATCCTTTTATAGTGGTCAGAATCCCTACTCCTACACAACTTGATGCACTTACAGGAGATATGGCACACATGGCTCTGCATTGTTTGGCTGAGGACCTATTTGAGGCATATGCCCACATTGCATCAAACAATGGGATTGGTATAGAGAATGTTAGAGATCATTTGAGATGTAGAGGTCATTCAGTTCCAGGATCCCATCACTCTCAGCTGAGCACTAGTGTGCATCAGGATCGACCTACAGTTCAATATTCAGCAGCTGCACAGACTATGGGTTTTATTGATATGTTGATTGGTTCTGGTTCATCATTGTCGATGCCATCTCACCTTCATAGTCCTCTACATTCATCATTTCTGGCATGACATGGGATAGATCAGATGGATGCAGATGTTGATTTGTTGCTTGACCGTTTGGTGGATATGGTGGAGGCGACTGTTTCAAAGGACTTAGGTAATCCGATATCAAATGATGTGCATGTATGTGTGCATGTGCATGTTTCAATTCTTTTTTCATTATTTTTAAATTTTTTTAACTAGATATTCATGTAAGTTAATATATATGTATATATATTGTTACAGGTGGACATACCTCAAATCACTCCTAGCCTTGGTCCAGATCATGTGCATGATCGATGTGACTCTGTGGATGAATCTACTGCTAGTGGACATGTGAGTTTTACATTTTGATATAATCACACGTGTATATGTACATGCAATATTTATGTATGCATATATCTAGATTGATATTTAAAAATACAAGTTCATTTTAAAATAACTTTCATAAAATTTATTTAATATAAATTATATGTATTTAACACATCATGTACACAATTTTATTTGTAGGGCTCAGCACATCCATCAGAGCAAGACCGTTCTCATTCAGATGGCCATTCAACTAGGAGTAGACATTCATATTAGGCCATGCACACTAGATTTATGATCTTTACCACATGTATTTGCTTATACATGATCTTTAGTATTTGAGATTTGATGATCTCTAACTTACATTTGCTTATATGATATACATACATTTTCTTATTTTTTGATCTTTAGTATTCGACATTTGATGATCTTTAATTTACATTTTCCTTATATGATATGTACATATTGTAGACACGTAAAATATACTGATTGACATTGTGCGTTTGATCCTAATTTACTAACATCGTTTCTTCTTGAATCATCCCTCCGTCTAACCATTTAATCAAATTCCCCTATCTGATTAAATTCATCAATATTCATCCCTTAATTAAATAAATCATTTTGTCTAATTAAGTCAATTCCTTCTGTTAATTAAATCGATGGAACTAATTTGTCCATTTTAATTAAATAATCAATTTTATTTTGATTGATATACAAATTCTATCCATTAAAATTAAATAAATTAAAACTTGTTTGATTTAATCTAACATATCTCTTTTAATTATAAATAAATAAAAATCCTTATTTAATTAATCTCTTATCATATTCCTCTCTTATTCTATTTAAATAAATCCATAAATTTGAGTCAAATAGGTCACATCATCTAATATTTCTCATTAAATTAATTAACCCTTGATTAATTTAATCTCATCTCATATCACATCCTCTAGATAATGCAAGTTGCACATGAAAATAGATTTAATTCATTTATTAAATCTCTATTTTCCTCACAAGGCATCTTTTGGAATATTCTCTCAATTTGAATTCAAAAATTCCAAGTCAACATGTACACCCAACAAGGCAATCAATTCATCTTACATGTCCTTTGCCTTGAGCCAAGTGGAATTTATTGCATTTTCCCTTCCCTCTTGTATGTCATTTCAACAAATTTGAAATTCAAAATTATGCATTTATTGGCACAAACCCCAAATCTTGCACATTCTTCATCCATTCATAGCTTGACAAGTGGCATCATGCCATTGGATGAATGTTAGTCCCACATTGCTCAAATTTGGACATTCATCCATCTTGGAATTCTATAAATAAATGGCTCATATCCTCATTTCATCATCCACAATCTAGGCAAAGTTACCATGCTCAAATATCTCTTGAATTTCATCCATTATCATTGAGACATAGCTAGTTTTTTTCTGATTTTGGCTTGGAGTTCTCATTCTTCACCAACAAAGTGGATCAATCATCTTCAACACATCAAGTTTGCATCATAGGAATTGGGAAAGGGCCAATTTTCACATCAAATTGGCACCAATTCCCCCATGGGATCATGAGCTTGCACATCTAATTAGGATTTAATCTTTGTTTTATCATTTTCATTGTGTTCTTTGTTATTTTTTTTCCTAGTTTGAAGTTGTAAATGGATTTCATGGGGAATCCTTGTTTTGGCTTGCAATCACTTGTATAACTTGTTTATTCTTGTTGTTTTGTAGGTACCAAGGTTGGGGTTCACACATTTGGTCCTAGGAGGGCTAGAAATCATTCTTTCTCATCTTTTCTTGAAATTTCTGCATTTTCACTCACACACAGAAAATTCCAACGCTGGGAGCTCAGAGTCGTTGTTTTGGCACCACTGACTCTTCAGCGTCACTATATGGCACTGCTTAAAATTAAAATTGTGACGCTAGACTTGTCCTGCCAAAATATTTGAATTTTAAACTCTGCCACTGGACTCGTTGATTTGCAGGAATTTTCAAAAATTTAAAAAATTGCGACATTGGAGGGAAACTACGACACTGGGAAAAAATTACGACGCAGTTGAGCTCTCTGTCCCGACACAAAGTGATGCTGACTGGTAAGCAGCGCTATGAGGGCACCGCTCAGAAATAAAACTACGACACAGTTGAGAGTTGCAATGCTGGAAAACAATAAAAAGGGAAAATTTAATTTTAGCATGTGCTTTTGGTTTATGATTAATGTGTCTTCTATTTTCTACTTTTTAATTTCTATTTTTTCTAGAATTTGACTAGTTTTTCTTCCTTGTAGGTTGGAAATCAAAATCAAAGGAAGGAGAAGCATGAGAAGGATGTTTGTCAAATAAAAGTGTTTTTAAACACTTTAGTGTTTGCTTAACACTTGGTTAAGAAATTTGTTATCTTTTTCCTCTTTAGGACACTAATTTTTGTTTGGGTTTAAAACAAACCTTTCCATTTCTTGCAAAAAGGCTAAAATGAACTTTAGGATCACAACTTATTAGATTTTGTTTCTTGGATTAACAATTGAACAAGGTGTCTATCATTTGTCTTTTGGTGCTCTAAAACGAACTCACATTTTGCTTTGTGGATTTAAAAAGAACAAGTGCAACTTTGATTTTCGTGAGGGCTTACTTAAACTAAAGCCATTGAAAAAGGATGTATGCGCTTCTCTCGTGCTTTATAGCGATCTTGAGAATCAAAAGGCCTTTTTTCATGACTTTAGGGTGAGACAAATCAATCACCTCCACACTTTGATTTGGGTTTAAAATTGAACATCTTGTGCGAGTGTGAGTGGGGGCATTGTTGTGTATATTCTTTTTTCTTATTGCCAACAAGGATTGATCGAGTTACGAATATTTTTCATCACTCACTTTTGTTTATCCTAGAGGGCCTACCTTGGGGAAAAAGTACTCACCCAAGGGAACGACTCAACCAGTAACACTCTAAAGCCAAGAGTATTTCCAACCGGTATATAAATATGGGTATTGGAGTAAACACCAATATCATGTGGTTGATTCTGACAAGATGGATCCGAAAGGGGAATCTTGCCATATGGGTCAATCTCCATGAATGGAAAGTCCTTATTAAAACCCATGTGCTATAATTTTCCAAAATCCTTTAATCTATTTGTTGGTGCAAGAAAGGTCATTCTGAAGCCACCCCACATTTTTACGGTCTTCTAGTAGAAATGAAAAACATGCCATGGGAGTTTCATGGGTGTTGATACTTGGCTGCCCCGTATAAGTGAGTTTTGTGGAGGGGAGCCAGTGGGGTCAAGCATCTAACCATTCGCTAGAGATAGGTGTAGCTGGACTTGTCCAAGTGGGAATCCAACAAATATTATCTTACACAACCATAGGATTGTGCTTATTCTTGGGTTACAAAATGCATTGCTTGATCAAAAACACCATGGAAACAAACAGCCTCATCCAAATTTCAAACCCTTTTTGAGACAAATACAATTGACTCAATCTATGTTATTGCTTTCCTTAGAAGTTCCACATGCTGCAGAAGGTTTCTAAACATTGGATTTATTTCTCGATTTATCTCCATAAAGTATTGAAACCAATAGGAAAACCACTTGCTTTAGAAGTTCATTAATTTCCATAGCATCTTGCGGCTGGGTTTGAAGAGGTAAGACAGTGGACATCTTAGTTTGAAAACCTAATTAGAAGAAATTATTTATTACAAATTAAAATAAAGGCATTAAAGAGAAAGGTTCTAAGCAAAATGAACTTTCATATGTGTTGAAGACTCACAATCCCAATGAGAATAAATTTGGTTGAAGTCCCTGAAAATGAATATTCAAATAAGATAAATTTCTTGGTCTAAAAGGTCTTTGAAGGCTTATTTAAAACTGCTCTTAATCACCTGGGTGCAGGAAGGCAAGAAAGTGTCCTTTTGCAAGGTTCATCTTAGGATCAAAACAAATCCAGAATTAACATGCATCCTCCCAAAACATCAAAACAAACATCATCTCATCATGCCTTTTGATAAGTCTTGAAATCATCCTTAATACTTTCAGGCTTTTACATGAAAATAAAAAATCCGTCAAAATCCTGGTGAGACTAAATCCTTGAAAACATTATAAGAAATAGCACACCTTTGGCTGGGAATGTGTAAATGCATCCTTTTGCATATCCTTAGTCAAAGTTATCCAAATCATCTTGCCTAGCTTAGTATATGTAGATGAATCCTTCTCCATATGCTTAGCAAAATCTATCATCTTATTTGAATAGGTGTGGATAGATGCATCCTTCTCTTCACACATATTCAAATAGTCATCCTTTGAATGAATCCATCCCTTAGATCATTATCAAAATGTATCTTAGGGGTCTTTTTGTTCAAAATCAAAGAAAATTAAAATAAAAATCAGGACAAAATCCACAAATCCAAAAACAAATCAAAATTAAGAGGTCACGCCGAATTCCTAGGGAGGAGGAGGAGGGAGAGCCTAGTATCTCATTCCAAAGATTTATCCAATGCCAAAAAGTTTAGCCATCCATCCACAGCATTAAATAGGTATATCATCAACCTTTTGATCCTCAAGGCATCCTAAAGAATTTCCACTTTTGGGGCTTAAATAAAGTTCGATCCCAAAAGAATGCAAGAGATTCATCTCTCCACATTCACAAAGGAATTGATCCTTTGTTTTGCTTGGTTCCTAACTAGATCTCAGTACAAGAAGAGTATGGAAGCCAACAAAGAAACACCCGCTTCAAGCAATCTTAGCCAAACAAATGCAAAAATGAATCCTGCCGAATCAAGCAATCCTTTGACCCTCTCATCATAAAACAACTTGCAAGAAGAAAACCACGGAGAGGACCTTACCTTTGGAATGTCTCGCAAGGAAATGACTAAAATGCTCCAAAATCTAGACAACCATAGAATCATCAACATCATGATGAGGCTCAACCCTTCATTATACATGCTTGAGCTAGCGAAACAAGGGGCCAAATTACCTTCGGATTTTGATGTGAGTACTATAGTGGAGACATCTTTTCCTCCAATCTCATCCACCATCCCCATTTCATCTACACCCCCATCTCAAAACATCATGCAAAATGTTAGGACTATGAAATTTTGAAAATTTTATAGTCAGTTGCATTCATGAGTATTCCAAAATGATTCCTCATCATAAGCATAAAATTCACTCTTCATATTGTCTTGCTTATTTTTTGTCATAAAGTCCATTTGAATCCATCTAGTCCTTCACATTCCATTGTATTACCCATATTGGCAAGACATAGTGAAAGTCTCCCTGACCTATGTATTTTTCATTAATGTATGTTTGCTGCAGATTATCGGCAGGACACTTCTTTTGTTTCGGTGATAGAGAAGATTCATATTGGCATAAGAATCATATTCAAGATGAGGTCATAGCGAAGTATTATCTCTTGCTGACTAGTGTATGAAAAGATACATCGGCATAGGTTGGGGCATCGGTGTAATGTCACGGTGAATTCAATATGTTTTATTGACTAGCACGTAGAAGGGTCATTTTGGCCAAACTGATTGGTATCAATGTGAAGCCATAATGAAATCATATCATCTCACCGATCGGCTCACTAGAAAGTGTCTCAGTAAGACTTACATGCATCAGGGTAAGGTCTTGGTGAGTGGCTCCTGTCTTGCCGAACCAAATACAAGGGGACTCTATCAAAGTATTTCAGAGTAAGGTCTTGCAATCTTTCCGACTCAAAAGTTATGCTGATAAAGATATGCATTGGCAGAAGAAGAGTATTTCGGGGTGAGTCTCACCAAATAAGAGTAATCTAGAGGAATGGGTTTGGCGAGACATTTGGCATCGGTATGAGTCTTCTCGAAGATTCATTGTCTTGCCGATGGTATTATTTCACCGGTAGGATTTATTTCTTTGGTGAGAAACTTGATGGTTACGTTGAAGTGTGGTTTCATTGGCGAAAGGGTAATTGTGTCTCAGCGACTAGAGAATGACTTGAAGAATGCATATGAGTAGGACACAATGAAGTCTATGTAACATCCTCCTGACTCAGAATTGTCATAGAATGTCTTGGAAAAAGGTGTAATAAATGTTGCAAAAGGACTTCACCCTAGATTTGAAAATCTCTCACTAACGGGACATTTGATGCAATAGTGCCAATTTCAAATGAGTATTCATTCATGCTTCATTAATGGCACAACGAGATATAACAATGAAGGTTTAATCAATGTATCAGTGCTGAATTGATAGCAAAAGAGTTAGAAAGGTGAACAGAGAACTAAGACATCTTTCAGTCTGAGGAGCTCAAGTAGACTACTGTAAGTAATTGCTTCTTAGCATTCCACATTTTTAATTCTGTGATTTTGAAGAATGGAGTCTCCTAGTTCTAGAAAGGCTAAAAGTAGGAAACTTGGTGAGAGTAGTCAATCAAAAGGGAAGAAACAGAAATTTGATACAGAACATGAGGGCACTAAACAGAGGTTAAACCAGGACCTCATTGACCAGTTACCTAGTTCAGGGCCTAAAGCCAGAAGGTCCGCACAACTTAGGGTAGAAGTTGATAAATTGGATGATAAATACAAATTCGTATGTGACGTTTGGACTACCATAAGAGGATATGAATTATTCAATTTCCATTATCATAGAAGAAACCACTTTGAACCAGTTTGTAATCTATGGAAGCTGAATGTAGGGAAACTGGTGTGCCCTAATGTATTTGTGAATGTAAAATTAGTAAAATTACCGACTGATCATTATGATCTAAAATATACAGCTATATGTGACCCATTTGGAAAGCCATAGATACATTTGTCAAAGGAAGCAATAAGTGAGGTTTTTAGATTGGAAGGATTCTACAATGAGGAGATCATTTTTGAAGAGTTGGAGAAGGAATTCTCGAGAATGGATACAATCTATAAGGGTTGGAGGTTGCCAATTCATAGGGTTAAACCGGGCAGTAAGCCATATTCTTTGCAGGATAGTGGGGGGCCTCCTTATCATGTGGACTTGTTTGAGCCCCATATGAAATACACTTATTTATCAGTGTGTCAGGTGTTCAGAATGGACACCCCAGAGTTCATGTCAATTGTGCCAATGATTATTACAGCAGATATCCAGTATCACAATTCTAGGCCATTTGACTATGCCTCATACATTTCTAGGGGGCTTGATTTGGGATTGATGGCTGTCAAGGGAGGATCATCTATTGTTCATCTCAGACACTATTCATTGTTGATGCACTTGGTGCTATATTTTGGATAGGATTTAGTAGTATGGCCTCCAGAAATGAGGATTTCTCAAACTGGTAAAGAGGGTGAAGCATTACCTATTCAATTGTGGACTACTATTTGGGACAACAGATTTGCTAGTTCTAGTTTCATTCATTTCAAAGAATATTTTGTAAAAACATTGTATAAGCTGTATCAATATCCTTGTAATTATTCATTGACTGATGAGATTAAAAGATTCCTTTGGCCAAAAGACTTCAATGGGCCAATTGATCATAACTGGGGAGATTGGTATTGTTTGGATGGAGCTACAATGATCAGAGTCTATGGATTTGAAGATGCCCCTTTCATTCTGCCAAAGACAGTTTCAAACAGAGTTGCATATTTGGATTTTTCCGAAAGATGGATTACTATAGTGTGATGCATTTCAGCTCATTTTTTAAGTAGGCTTTTCTGCCTAGTACATTGTGTTTTTGTGACTTCACTGTGTTGGCTAAGGAAGGATCTCGATTGATCACCGGAAATACGAAGATTGTTGCATTTATAATATGAAGACCTAAAGGAGAGAAACGCTGATCGAAGGGATATAAATTCGAGAGGAAGAGGATCTTTGGGAGAATGCTGGTGACCGTCAGAATTTGGATTGAAATGCGATGAAATCAAATGAGTTGAAAAAGAATAAAGAATTGTCGAGGTAAGGAGGAGGATAAAGGCAGGTTAAAGGACAGCGGTATGTTACCGTAGAAAACAGAAGTAAAGTGGCGGTAATTGATTAAAATAGATTTAAGGTCATTTATTTCAGATGATGAGTTTATAAATTCCCCATAATTCAGGCATTCTTACGCTATAAAGCAGAAGGGAGGAAGCCAAGAGAAAATGTTGATGATGTTACTTTAGGAAATGAGGAACAATTGTTGAGAAAATTGAGAAAGTGTGTGGATGATGAAATGACAAATATGACTCCTGAAAAAAGGAGGAAAATGTTGGAGAACGCTGGTGTCATGGTCTTTCCCAGCCTTGATTTAAATTTTGCATTAGTTTTTGATAGTTTCTTAAGGGACAGTAATGCTACACACAAGCTTGACAAGGAAAAGGTAACAGAGGTGAATGCAGGCTCTAAGTACAATACTAATGAGGGATCATTGATGATATGGGATTTATACCCACCCCAAAGGAAATCAGTGGTAATTGCAATAGAGAAGGCATTTGGCCATGTCATGACCGTGAAATTTGGATAAGATGATCCTGTGGCTACTGCAGAAATTGGGGTCAATATTGCAAAATTGAAAAAAGCATAAATTCAGATGCTGATAAAAGAAAGAGAAATGTACAAGGAAAATAATGAAAGAATTTTGAGAGAGAATGATAGACTAAAAGACTTGGTTGGTACTTCAATGGGGCAAACCAAAATGCTCACTCAAGGAGAAAGCTCTTAGGAAAAAGATCATTGGCTAGGATCAAGTGCTTATTCCCGGGGGAAAGCATGATGCAATTGCATCAATTGTCAAGAAGGATAATTTCACATCTTGGTTAAATAAACTATGGGAAAATACTCTCATACTGTTCCACATTAAAAGAGAACACAAGGGATGGATGGACTAAATTATGGAAGTTTCATGAACTTAGCCAAAGGTAGTGATTCTAATAGTGCAACACTTGAGCTCTGAATCATATTATCAATCGTCATCGAAACTTCTATGTTGAATTGCAGGGGGATGAATAGGGGTTGATAGATGTTGCAAAGAAAACTATGATTACATTCTCTGATGAAAAAGGGGAATTGAAAGAAGCCACCAGGTGGAAAAGTGAATTTGAGTCAATACTGAATGAAGTCATTAGGCTTGCTTCTGCAGAGGATACAACATTAGAATAAGTGAGTGAGCAAAATGAGGAGATGATGAAGATGGAAATCACGATCCGAAATGCAGTTAGAGATGCAGACACATACGAGCGCCAAGATTATTTGGATCATCTTGCTAAAACTCACTTGTGGCTAAATAGAGCTTAATTATCCTCTAATCTTTTTTTATGTAAAAATACAAAATTTCCTATTTCCAAAAGGACGCGTCCTTTCGTATTCTCAATGTATAAATATCTGTTTTGGAAATGAAAATAGGAGTGATAAGTAGAATAGGAGGATAGAAAATATACAGGGTAATACAATGTTTTTCCAATATGAGACTATGATGCAGGTTTCAAATCATGGAGATATCAATTGAAATCTAATAATATGGTGCAATTGTTTTTGGTATCAGTTGTTTGTGGTGTTTGTTGAAAGCATTATTGAAGTTCTCCCTAATATGGTGTTTTCTGGTTATTTAAATTGGTGTAACAAGTTTCCATTCGGTTTGTCAGTGCACATTTGATGCATCTATATGATCAATTAATTTGTTCTTTCCAGTAAAGATTAAACCCTTTAAATTGATCATAGTAATTAGAGAATGTCAATTGGATCACTAAGAAGAACTCAATAATCATAGCCTTGCATGTTTATACAAGTTATAAACCAAATAAAATGCTAAACAACTTGAATGTCTGCTAGAACGAAGTACTTGTTTCAGATCTTTCTTGACTCCACATACCCAATAAGGCACTAGTCTCTGCTTTTTTACCATTAAAGATTCATTCATATTTTTACATCTGTTAACTGAGCATATTAGGATTTAGTTTTGAATATTGGTATAGAATATATACCAAATTTAATTTTATTTGTCCATTTTCATCTGCCATCGTGGACAAATCATTATAAGAGAGAAAATTGAAATTCAAGTCTACATAATTCATATAGGTATACCCGCCTAGGTTTAGCAACACCTGAAGAGCAGAAGGTTTAAGCCACTTAAACCTTGTATGTTAGCCTAAAATGTATCAAGAGATTGGCAGCCTCTTGAGGTACCCTTTACCTGCATTTTTGAGAGCTAACAATTTGGCGACTCTACTGGGGAATTAACTTCACAAGCTACGCCTTAATCATAGAGTCAGAAACAAAATACAGACTCCACTGGGAATAAGAAATAACAAATATTTTCTCAATTTTTAGAAAGTGAGTGGCAACTCTGATAAAATATTACAACATGAATGGAAGAAGATCTCAATATAGGGGAGGTCATTCTAGAGCTTCTACTGACAGTAGTAAATGGATACACAAAAATGATAAGGTTGACAAGGGTAAAGGGAAAAGTGAGGATATGTGCATGAAAACAAAGACAAATCATCAATACCACATGGTGAAACATATAACTGTTATGATACCTGGAGAGATGATTCAAGTCCAGAACCTTGTACCCCAGAAGATCAAAGAAATCCTTTTCACGATCCTCAGAAATAGGCAGAGTGGCATGCTAAATTTGAAGCTGAACGACTCAAAATTCAACATGAATATGACTAAAAAATGGAAAGCAATTAGAATGGACCCACTGATCATGAACCTCCTCAAGAAGATTATGAATCTTTAATTTATGAAGAAGTAAAAGCATAGTTTGAATCTCAAAGAAAGGAGAGAGAAGAACAATAGAAGGCCCAGATGATACAAGTAATGAGAGAATTGAAATTGTAGAAAACTCAAAACATTACTCATATAGCTAGTTCCCCCCCAAAGTATGTACCACCTCATAAATAGGGTAATCATGGAGCAAGGCCTTCTGATCCATCAAGTGTTATTCACCACCAAATAGGGAATAAATATAGATAGCCAAATAACCCACCTCATATTCCCACACAACATACAAATATACATCCACCTCCTGGTCAGCATCATGTGCCACATCATAACATTAAACATACAAATATACATCCACCTCCTGGTTAGCATCATGTGCCACATCATAACACACAATACAATAACCCGGTGTACCAATATTAGTACCCACCTAACCCTCCCCCTCATCAATATACCACCATGATCAGACAATTTGATTTGGCTGGATTTCAATTATACCCTTACCCCATGGATGGCAGTTGGAGAGGTTTGGTGCCTAAGTTTACAAGAAGTAGTGCAATTTCTGGTGAAGACCATTTAAGGAGTTTCAATGCTTTCATTCAAGATTTGGATGTCCCTTGTGAAGATTTACATATGAGGCTATTCATGATGTCCCTTATTGAAGAAGCTAGGGATTGGTTCAATAGCCTATGGCTGACCTCTATTGATTTCTCTCCAAATATTTAAGATGATTCCTCGAGCAATATGGGAATCAAAGTGCATGATGCTGCTGTTCATAAATTGATCTTGAATTCAAAAATTAGAATGATTCAATTTATGATTTCAACCAAAGATTCAATAAACTCTGAGAATAAAATACTATAGGATCATAATTCCCGGACTTCGGTGGCATTAAGTGTATATTTGAATCGTTTGATCCTAAAAGCAGGATATGAACTAAGAAATAGGTTCCCAAAGACTTGGATGAAGCTCGAGAAGACAACATTAACAATTGAAAACAATAGGGCTGCTAGGATAATTGATAAAAGAAAATCATAGGGTTCCCTATGAGCCAATAATTATCAATACAAGCGAGGAGAACACATACAGAATGAAAGGTTGGGGCCGAGGTTACATGGCATGCCCTATAACACAAAGCGGAAGGATGGAAAACCTATGAATAGGCTAGAGGCAAAATACAATCCATTGAGGAAGAAGGAGCCTATATGGTGGATAACAATTATTTCTGTGAAGTCTATGATAAGCCACATTCCCCAGATTAATGTGTTGTAGCCCAAAGAATGCAAGAGGAAGGAATGTTGATGGGGAACAATGGGGAAGATCACAAAGTGTATTTGAATTCAAACACTTTTTACCATGTGGAAGAGAGGTACTCATCTTCAGAGGAGGAAGGTTACGAGTATGATGTTTCAAATCAAAAATACAATGTCCACATTGTTGAGCAACAAATCCTTTCTGATTTTGAAGAAGATTATATAGAGAAACATTCTATCAAAACACCTACTCAATGCAGTATGAGGAAGCTTACTAAAGAGGAGATAGAGAGATTAACTATTTCTACAGTTGAAGAATCAAAGAGTAAGTACTGGTTGAGTAATAGGATAGTAAATGAGAAGGAAGGTGTCCCTAGGGGAATCTTTATGAAAGAGCAAAAGGAGACACAAGGAACTGTGAAAAGGGTTGAAAGAAAACAACATAATGAAAGCAAACAGAAGCTTGTCCAAAAGGAGGAAGTAAAATAATTACACAAAGAAATTCAAAAGCCTAATTAGCCAAGTAAAAGAGAGGAGGAGAACAAAGGAGAAACATTAGAACAAAAGAAAGTGGTTAAAGTAGAAGGTCCATCTTTTGATTTCACTCAGGCCTTATCTTAGGTAAAAATGTCTATTCCACTACTTGAGATGATGAAGATTAAGGAATACAGAGGCAGTGCTATCCAACTGATAACAAATGAAAATGAAAAGCATGTGAATTCTGAAAACATGGTGGCTACCAAAGCAATTAGTAAGCCCGATAAAGTAAATATCCCATAAATCTGCTTGAGTAATGTACTGACAAGTCATCCACAAGTTGATCCTTTTTTCACTACATTACTCATAAATAACAAATTGTTGAGGAATTGCATGATAGATTCTGGAGCTGCCATGAATATTATGCCAGTAGGAGTGATGAAACAACTAGGCATGTGGGTGGATACATATGAAGGGAAATGCTATGCAATTGATAACCAACCTATTCCTCTGGTGGGTATAATGAAAGATGTTGAAGTAAAGCTAGCTACTTATCCTCAAGTGGCTTACAATATTGATATAACATAATAGACACCCCTCCTCAGTTCGGTATGCTTTTGACAAGACAATGGATGACAACTATTGGTGGAAATGTCCAATTTGATCTATCTTATGCAACAATTCCGGTAAATGGCCAGGAGGTGAAGTTGTACAGGGAGTCGAGGATTAACCAACTTATTGAGTGTGTACCACAAAATCAAATCAATTTTTTTGTGATGTTGATCTTGGGAGTTTCAATATAGAACCAACCCAACTAGAATTAACCAATAGTGATCCAATTGAGAAGCATGTTGCATAGAACTACAATGAGGTGTGGAAAATATATTTTGATGGAGCATGCAGTCAAGAAGGTAATGGGGCTGGGATTGTGTTTGTTTCACATGAAGGTATTGCATTTAAGTATTCATTCCTATTGAGATTTGAATGTACAAACAATGTGATGGAATATGAAGCTTTATTGATAGGTTTGAACATAGCTGTGAAACATAAGATCAAATTGCTAACTGTTTTAGGGGATTCTGAGTTGGTTGTTTCACAAGTTAGATCCAAATAGGCAACAAAACATAAAAGACTGAAAAAATATAGGAATGTTGTATGGGATACAATTGAGTTATTTGATGAATTCTTAATTGAGTGGATTGAGAGGTCAAAGAACATAATGGCAGATTTTTTAGCAAATGTGGCACTAAAAAGAGATGACATTACATTGGCTGGAATATCACAAATTGAGTTCAAGACAAGGCCTACAGTCCCTGATAACATATATAGTTGGCAGGACTTTAATGATGATACTGACCTTTTGAAATTCCTCCATTGTATAGATCAATATGAAGCCCAAGAGATTGAGTTCAACACATTTGTTGAAGAAGTGGATGGGAAGCAGACAATATTTGGAAAGGAGATCTTACAACTTAAAACAAATAAGATTCCTAAAGGCTTAGTGGTGTTGGAGAGGGTGTATGATGGAAATGATCGATCTCTCATAAAGCAAACACCAGTTAAAATGGAGGATATTGAAGAGATTAACTTGGGAACTGAGATTGCACCAAGAAATGTGTGTTTAGGGAAGAAGATAAGCCATATAATTAGAAGAATGTTGATAGAGTTGCTAAGAAAATATAAACTTGTCTTTTCTTGGTCTTATGAAGATCTAAAAGCATATAGGGAAGATTTGTTTCAGCATGAAATACCATTGAAGCCAGATGCTAAGCCATTTAGACAAAAGCAAAGACCCATAAATCAAACATTAGAGCCTAAGATGCAGGAAGAATTGGCAAAGCTCAGAGATGGGGGAATCATTAAACCAATCAGACATTCAACGTGGGTCTCAAACTTGGTCCCTATGAGAAAGAAAAATGAAGATATTAGGCTGTGTGTAGATTTCAGAAATCTAAACATAGCATCCCTCAAAGATAATTACCCTCTACCTAATATGGAAGCTATATTGCATAAGGTAACAGGGTGCGAACTGTTCTCCATGATGGATGGGTTTTCAGGGTATAACCAAGTTATGGACAAAGAATTTGAGTAATATAAGATAGCGTTTACAACTCCTTGGGGAACATATGTATACATAAGAATGCCATTTGGTCTCACTAATGTAGGGGCAACCTTCCAAAGAGCTATGGATGTGGCATTTTCAAATTTGATCAATGTTATTATGGTGGTGTATCAGGATGACCTCACTGCTTACTCAAAGAAGGCTGAAGATCATGTTCATCATCTAGAAAATGTATTTATAAAATCCCTTGAATATGGTATTAGCTTGAACCCTAAGAAGTGTCATTTTGCAGTTATAGAGGGTAAGCTCTTGGGACACATTGTTTCAAAAGAAGGGATAAAGATAGATCCTGAGAGGGTTGAGGCCATCGATAAAATTCTTGTCCCTAAAACTGTCAAAGCTATACAATCATTATTTTGATAGATCAACTTTTTTAGAAGATTTGTTTCTAATTTTGCTGAGATCATTAAACCCATATCAAAAATGTTGAGGAAAGGACATAAAATAGAATGGTTTGTAGAAACTTTGGAATCTTTTATATCAATCAAAAGGGCCATCAAGGAAGCTCCTATCCTTAAGTCTCTGGATTTTGCAAAGCCTTTTCAGATATTTTCATTTGCCTCAATGCACACTATTACTGTTGTTATGTTGCAAAAGAATGAGGGTGGTCATGAACAACCTATGTCTTTCTTCAGTAAATCATTACAAGGGTTTGAATTAAAATATGACATAATGGAAAAGTAGGCATTTGCATTAGTGAAAGCTGTAAAAGCTTTTAGGCCATATCTTGTTGGAGCAAAGGTGGTTGCTTATGTTCCTCATGAAGCTATCAAGGATATTCTGACACAGTCTGAAGTAACAAGAAAAAGATGCAAATGGATTAATAAAATCCAAGAGTTTGACATGGAGATACAGATTATTAAACTAGTAAGAGGTCAAGGCTTGGCTAAATTAATGACAGAAGCGAACATTGAAGCAAATAAAATTTGCAATATAGAAGGAGAGATTGTAGTTGCAAGCATTGAACATAATCCATGGTATACAGATATCATGCATTATCTTAAATACATGAAGTGTCCAGAGGGATTGAATGACAACCATAAAAGAACTCTAAAGTTGCAGGCATCTAAGTATGTTTTCATGGATGGAGATCTGTTTTGGAAGAATAGGGATGGTATATTATTGTTATGTCTGGATGAATCACAAGCTAGGCATGTCTTAGGTGAAATGCATGAAGGGGTTTGTGGAGGACATTAGTCAGCCAAGACAATTGCACATAAAATTCTCAGGGCAGGTTACTACTAGCCAAAGCTCTTTAATGATTCTTTTACATATGTAAGAAAGTGTGATTCCTACCATAAATTCTTTGAAAAATTGAAGTATCAGGGAGCTTTTCCACTACGACCCTTGCAGGATGATGCCCCTTTTCATCAATGGGGAATTGATTTCATTGGAGACATAAGAAAAATCAAGTGGTGGACATAGATGGATACTGGTGGCCATTGATTATTTTACCAAATGGGTAGAAGCAATCCCAACTAAACAGGCTACAAGTAGAGTTGTGACAAATTTTCTAATGGACAACATCATTACTAGATTTGGTACACCACTAAGGTTGATCATTGACAATGGGATGTGTTTCAGATCAAATGAATTTAGAAATTTTTGTAGCACATATGGTATCACCATTTCTTATGCAGCCCCTTATCATCCATAGGCTAATGGACAAGAAGAATCTAGCAATAAGAGTCTTCAAAAGATTATAAGAAGAATATTAGGTCATAATAAGAAAGCTTGGGACTCAAAATTAAAACTGGTTGTTTGGGCTAATAGGATTACAGTGAAAAAGGCAATTGGAAAATCTCCATTTGAATTAGTGTATGGAACACAGGCCAGGATGCCTTTGTAGAATTTGTTACCAGTCTACAGTTTTTTCCTTCAGGAAGATTTGGATGTTCCTGAACCTATGGAGGAAAGGATGGAGCAATTAGCTAAGCTTGATGAAATAAGGAGAGTTGCCCAAAATCAAAACATAAAGTTATAGACACAGATGAAATATCTATTTGACAAAAAAGAAAAGGATAGGAAATTTGGAGAAAGTGATCTATTACTGATGTGGAACGCAAGGTACCAGGAGAAGGGAAAACATGGGAAATTTGAAGCATTGTGGCTGGGACCTTTTCTTGTTGTTGGAAAGAAAGGAGAAGATTCATATTATCTGTAGAATATGGCTGGTGAAGATCAGGAATTTCCTGTACATGGGAAATTTCTAAAACATTTTTTCTCTTGAATAACACAGAGGATTAAGGGTTGCTAGTGCATGGACAATCCTTAACAATCCTCTCAAAATTTTATCTTCCATGCACAGTAGTCTAGGATATAAAAGGATCAGGACTTGCCAGTACATGGACAATCCTGAATTTCCTTCTTTCAAAATAATTTTTCCATGTACATTAGTGTAGGGTCACTTGGATTTCCATTCATTCCATCTTGCTCAAATTATCCATCACCTTGAGTTTGGTTTGCTCACCCAAAAATCTGGATCCTTGCAATGATCTCACAATCATTCATCCCTAGACAG
This sequence comes from Sequoia sempervirens, assembly GCA_007258455.2. NCBI lineage: Eukaryota > Viridiplantae > Streptophyta > Pinopsida > Cupressales > Cupressaceae > Sequoia > Sequoia sempervirens. The sequence goes on from VDFB02058308.1 coordinate 24,678, forward strand.
AGCCACTATTAGGATTGTGAAATTTTGAAAATTTTACAGTCAGTTGCGTTCATGAGTATTCCAAAATGAGTCCTCATCATAAGCATAAAATTCACTCTTCCTATGGTCTTGCTTATTTTCTATCATAAAGTCCATTTGAATCCATCTAGTCCTTCACATTCCATTGTATTACCCATATCGGCAAGACAGAGTGAAAGTCTCCCTGACCTATGTATTTTTAACTAATGTATGTTTGCTACAGATTATCAGTAGGACACTTCTTTTTTTTTGGTGACAGAGAAGATTCATATCGGGATAAGAATCATATTTGGGATGAGGTCATAGTGAAGTATTATCTCTTTCCGACCAGCGTATGAAAAGATACATTGGCATAGGTTGGGGCATCAGTGTAATGTCACGGTGAATTCAATATGTCTTACCGACTAGCACATAGAAGGGTCATTTCGGCCAAACTGATTGGCATCAGCATGAATTCATAATGAAATCATATCATCTCACCGATCAGCTCACTAGCAAGTGTCTCGGTAAGATTTATATGCATCAGGGTAAGGTCTTAGCAAGTGGCTCCTGTCTTGCCAAACCAAATACAAGGGGACTCTATCAAAGTATTTCAGAGTAAGGTCTTACAGTCTTGCTAACTCAAAAGTTATGCCGATAAAGATATGCATTGGTAGGAGAAGAGTATTTCAGGGTGAGTCTCACCGAATAAGAGTAATTTGGAGGAATGGGTTCGGTGAGACATTTGGCATCGGTATGAGTCTTCTCAAAGATTCATTGTCTTGCCGATGGTATTATTTCACCAGTAGGATTTATTTCTTCGGTGAGAAACTTGATGGTCACGCCGAAGTGTGGTTTCATCAGCGAAAGGGTAATTGTGTCTTAGTGACTAGAGAATGACTTGAAGAATGCATATCGGTAGGACACAATGAAGTCTATGTAACATCTTCCTGACTCAGAATTGTCACAGCGACATTAAAAATAGAAGTGATAGTCATCAATTTGGTTCCAAGTGTCGGTAAGACCACATAATGTCTTGGTAAAAGGTGTAATAAATGTTGCAAAAGGACCTCACCCCAGATTTCAAAATATCTCACCAACAGAACATTTGATGTGATAATGCCAGTTTCAAATGAGTCTTCATTCGTGCTTCATTAATGGCACGGCAAGATATAACAGCGAATGTTTAATCAATGCATCAGTGTTGAATTGATAGCAGAAGAGTTAGCAAGGTGAACAGAGAACCAGGACATCTTTCAGTCTGAGGAGCTCAAGTAGAATACTGTAAGTAATTGCTTCTTAGCATTCCACATTTTTAATTCTGCGATTTTGAAAAATGGAGTCTCTCGGTTCTGGAAAGGCTAAAAGTAGGAAACTTGGTGAGAGTAGTCAATCAAAAGGGAAGAAACAAAAATTTGATACAGAACAGGAGGGAACTGAATGGAGGTTAAACCAGGATCTTATTGACCAGTTACCTGGTTCAGGGCCTAAAGCTAGAAGGTCCACACAACTTAGGGCAGAAGTTGATAAATTGGATGATAAATACAAATTCATATGTGACGTCTAGACTACCATAAGAGGATATGAATTATTCAATTTCCATTATCATAGAAGAAATTGCTTTGAACCAGTTTGGAATCCATGGAAGCTGAATATAGGAAAACTGGTGTGCCCTAATGTATTTGTGAATGCAAAATTAATAAAATTACTAGCTGATCATTATGATCCAAAACATAAAGCTATATGTGACCCATTTGGAAAGTCACAGATACATCTACCAAAGGAACAAATAAGTGAGGTTTTTAGATTGGAAGGATTTTCTAATGAGGAGATCACTTTTGAAGAGTTGGAGAAGGAATTCTCGAGAATGGATACAATCTATAAGGGTTGGAGGTTGCCAATTCACAGGGTTAAATAGGGTAGCAAGCCAGATCCTTTGCAGGATAGTGAGGGGCCTCCTTATCATGTGGACTTGTTTGAGCCCTATATGAAATACACTTATTTATCAGTGTCTGAAGTGTTGGGAATGGATGCCCCGGAGTTCATGTCAATTGTGCCAATGATTATCACAGTAGATATCCAGTATCACAATTCCAGGCCATTTGACTATGCCTCATACATTTCTAGGGGGATTGATTCAGGATTGATGGCTATGAAGGGCAGATCATCTATTGTTCATCTCATACACTATTCATTGTTGATGCACTTGGTGCTATATTTTTGATAGGAGTTAGGAGTATGGCCTCCAGAAATGAGGATTTCTAAAACTAGTAAAGAAGGTGAAGCATTACATGTTCAATTGTGGACTGCTATTTGGGATAATAGGTTTGCTAGTTCTAGTTTCATTCATTTCAAAGAATATTTAGTAAAAACATTGGATAAGCTGTATCAATATCCTTGTAATTATTCATTGACTGATGAGATTAAAATATTCCTTTAGCCAAAAGACTTCAATGGGCCAATTTATCATAACTGGGGAGATTGGTATTGTTTGGAGGGAGATGCAATGATCAGAGTCTATGGATTTGAAGATGCCCCTTTCATTCTGCCAAAGACAGTTTCAAACA
>VDFB02058312.1:0-24969 GCA_007258455.2 Sequoia sempervirens
GCCTATCAACAAAGCTCAAAAAATTTGTATTTAATGCCTGAATGTTTGGAAAAAAATATCGCTTTGGTCTATTTTTTTGCAAATTTTATCATGTGTTTCTATGTTTCATGTTTATGAATAACATGTTATCTTGCACAATTTGCATTTAATAGATTGTTGTTTTTGGTTTGCCAGTCATATCATTTATTGCATTAAACATGCATTGATTGCATTAGTGATAGTAACCTCCTATTCTTCTAATTTACTTTAACAAAAATGAATAAAAGACCTACTCCAACTAATAGAAAAAGAGATAAATTGTTTATTATCTCTCAATTGCAAATGAAACCATTGCAATAGTAATCTAATCCTTGGCTTCAACTGTTCCATGTATCTTGGTTACATAGCATATGTCCTCTACTATATCGATTGAACAAGTACAGTTAAGTGTTACAACATCAAAGAATACTTCTAGTAGCAACACGACAAAAGTTCTCATACATATGCAATTGTTTTGTTTTAGTTTCAAGCATAGTAGACAAATCAGAATTACGAAAGCGTAAACTCAATACCTTGGTTGGAGTAGGTCCACCATTCATTTTTGTTCAAGCAAATTAGGTAAATAAGACATTATATATTTTGGAAAATATTTAATCATTGGATGCAAATTGCACAAGCTTTGGCAGTGAGTTGGTTGGAATTACAACAGTGAATGCATAATTAATGCACTAAGTCCATTATTGCTTTTTCGTTTTAGAAAATTATCCATATTCCATGATTGCAATTATGCATGTCTCTGATTGCAAAAGTAAGATGCTTTTGAGCAAAGAATAGTTTCATGTTTATGAATTACATGACATGTCATTGACTATGCTCATTTGTCTATTTGGAAAGTTAGATTCTTCAACCAGTGTTCTCCTTTATTGTTCACAATTCTTCCAATACATAATTCTTAGACACATTAGAAGAACTAAAATTCTTCTAAAACAAAGGAGGAGAATGGTAGAAGAATCTGACCTTGTAGCTTGTTGTTCAAGTACTAAGTCTATGTGCAACAATATAGATCTTTGTCCCTAAGTTCAATTGCAAGAAATGGTTCCTATTACAGGCACAATTTAGGAAAGTGAGAACAGTCTATGACATATAACATGCTATTCATAAACATGAGACACATAAGAACATAATAAAATTTTCCATATATTTAAGAATTAAATGCAAGTTGTGTGAGTGTTCTCACTGACATGCAATTAATGTACTTGATACACATGGCTTGCTAGTGAAACAAATTCTATAATCTATATATAATGTCATACTATTTTCCTAATTTAGTTGAACAAAAATGTATAATAGACCTACTCCAACAAATAGGAAGAGAAATAAAACATAATTTTCAAATACCAAAAATATTTCCTTAAATTGCAAGTATAGGAAAAAGACAAAGATATTACTATTGCATTTGCTGCATTTTCTTTTCAATTATGGTTGCTTGGCCAATGAAATTGTATTGTTTAAAATATTTTTGTCTTTTTCCTATAGTCAGGATTCAAGCACATATTTTTTGTGCTTGAAAATTATGGTTTATCTCTTTCTCTATTGGTTGGAGTAGGTCGATTTTTCATTTTCGTTTAAGTAAATTAGGAAAGGGGGGACATTATATATTGTGGCAAATATTTAATTGAGGTATGCAAATTGTGCGAGTTTTGGTGGCAGGTTGGTGGGTACTGAAGCAGTGAATGCATGTTTAATGCATTAAATGCAAACTTCGCGATATGTGTTGGACAGTTGGCATGAACACAAGTAGAGAATGCATAACTTTAATTCATGAAATATGAGGCAAGTGTTGGTTTTTGCGTATTCTCGTTTGTTTATTGTTTGTTGAGAATCTTGTGCGTTTTTAGCTGTGGGTTTCCATCTTTGATGTTTGTCATTCTGTGTAGTGCTTGAACAAGGGAGGAGCCATAGGAACGATGTGCAACTGGTGAGTGGCTCGTCTACATGTTTGTGATACTTGATAACTAGAAGTGTCTCTCACTGTTACAGGGAAAACTGAATGGTTTGAGCAAGGTCTTGTTGACTGTGGGTGCATTGAAAGCATTAACTATGTGTTTATTACTTGACTAGCTATTAGTCTATCAACAAAGCTCGCAAAGCAAATTGTGCGAGATGTGTTGAAGGTTTGGTGGGTACACAAGTAGTGAATGCATAGTTAATTCATGAAATCTCAGGCGAGTGCTGGGTTTTATTTGTGCTTAATCTCATTTGTTTATTGTTTGTTGAAAAGCTTGTGTGTTTTTAGCTCATGGTTCATTTTCTATGTTCGTTATTTTGTAAAATTGCACCGCTGGCGAGTGGCTTGGCTGTGTGTTTATGATACTTGATAACTAGAAGTATTGGTTGTTGTTAAAAGGGCTAACGGGGCAAGTGGGTACAATATATGACATATGCTTTGAGGAAGGTCTTGTCGATTGTGGAGGCATTGAATGCATTAACCATGTGATTATTGCTTGAGTGACCAGTAGCCTATCAACAACTATTTGAAAAAGTGAATTCAACAATTGTAATAGTAACTTGCTTCTGGGAAAAAAATAGTTCCATGTTTATGGATTACATGACATACCATTCATTCACTATGCTCATCTGTCTATTTGGTGACTTAAATTCTTAAACCATGCTTCTGCTTTTTTCTTCACTACTCTACCAAGGCATAATTTTTAGGCACATCGGAATGCTTAAAATTCATTGCAAATAAAGGGGAACAATGACACAAGAATTTGACCTTTCAGTTGTTTGTTGAACAACCAAGTATATTTACAGCCATATAGATGGTTTCTTCTGACACCAATTGCAGGCAATGGTTCTTGTTAGAGGGAGAAACTAGAAAAATGAGCACATTCCATGACATAAGCAATGAACACATAGTTGATGCATTGAGTGCCTCTGTAGTCATTTTCCTCTAAGCAAATAAGCCAAATAGACCAATGCAATAAATTTTTGCAAACATTTTGATATAAAATTTAAATTTCACAGGTTTTGCTGGCACACTAGTGCCTATCCAAACAATCAATCCAAAGTTGATGCATTGTATGCTTGTACAGTGAAGAAGTCCTTGCTCAATGATGTAAAAGAGTTTTTCTTTATGTAGCAACAACAGTCTACCAAATATTGGGATTGGCCCCTATCACTAACACCAGTATATCATGTTCCTTAAAATCAACTTGCTATAGAGCAAAAAATAGTTTCATGTTTATGAATTACATGGCATGTCATACACTATGCCCATCTGTCTCTTTGGGAAGTCAGATTCTTGAACAAGCGTTCTCCTTTATTGTTCACAAATCTTCCAATACATAATTCTCAGACACATTGGAAGAATTAAATTTCATTGCAAACAAAGTGGGAGAATGATACAAGAATCTAACCTTCCAACTTTTTGTTAAAAAACCAAGTCTATTTGCAATGATAGAGATCTTTATCCTACACTTCAATTGCAACAAATGGTTCCTGTTATAGGTACAATTCAGAAAAAATAGCATAGTCCATGACATAGAACATGCTATTCATAAACATGAAACCTAGGAGTGCACAATAAATTTTTCCAAATATTCAAGAATTAAATCCAAACTATCTGAGTGGAAAATCCAAAAAGTATGCTTGTATTGGCATAGTATTTAATGCATTAACTATGTATTTGCTGCTTTTTGATGTGTTACAAATATTTTCCAAAATTTAATATGTGCTTCAATTTTTCTAATTTTCTTAAAAGAAAACAAATATTAAAGCCATTGCAATGAATAGAAAAATAGTACGAGAAAATATACTCAAATTATATAGTCTAATAAATGTTCATAGAGAAACATTGCATATGGATTGCATATCACATGTTTGCAATTATGCATAATTTTGATTGCAAAAGTAACTAGTTTTGGCCAAAAAATGGTTTCATGTTTATGAATTAGATGGTATGCCATTCACTATACTCATTTGTCTATTCAGTAAGTCAGATTCTTGAACCAAGCCTCCCCTTTATTATTCACAACTCTTCCAAGGCATAATTTTTAGACACATTGGAAGGCTTAAAATTCATTGGAAAGAAAGTAGAAGAATGATACAAGAATCTGACCTTCTAGTCTCCTATTCAAGAACCAAAAATAGTCACAGTTAGATAGATCTTTGCATTCGACTTTAGTTGGAAGAAATGGTGCCTGTGACAAGGACAAATTAGACAAATGAGCATAGTCCATGACATATAATATGTTATTCATAAACATGAAACATAAAAGCACATGATAAAATTTGCAAAAAAAAGACCAATGCAACAAATTTTTGTAAACATTTAGACGTCAAATACAAATTTTCCAAGCTTTGCTAATAGAATGATGGCTTCCCAAGCAATGGATACACAATTAATGCATTATATCCCCCCACAGTTGAAGTAACATAATACATTATTCATAAAAATGAAACACATAAACATATGATAAAATTTACAAAAAAATAGACAAACATGATAATTTTTTGTAAACATTTAGACATTAAATCAAAATTTTGCAAATTTTACTGATAGGCTAGTTGCTACCCAAGCAATGAATACATAGTTAATGCATTGAATGCATCCACAGTTGACAAGACCTTGCTCAAAGCATTGAGTTTGGTATTGTTTGTTGTTATAATGGCTAATTGTACATATGGGTGTAGTTAATGACTTATGACATGGAGTAGTTGAAGGCAAGGAGTAGGTTACTATTGCAATTGGCAAACAATAAACAATTTACCTCTTTTTCTATTGGTTGGAGTAGGCCTATTATTCATTTTTGTTAAAGTAAATTAGGAAAATAGGACATTATATATTTTGCAAACATTTAATCACTGGATTAATAAACCGTTCACATTTGTACTAAACCAATCTTTCTTTTGCAAATGTCCTTTTCCTTCCAAAAAATAAAACACTTCTCTCCGCCTCAATGTTCTTCATAGAATTTGCAGATCATATTCTTATGCATCAATCAAAGGACAAATTTGTTTCCAGTCTATATTCTCACATGTTTACATGTAACATCCTTTCCATTCTCACTATCTATGCACTCAGTCGACATCTCAAAGGTATGCATCACAACGAGGCATAGAGAAGCATTCCCATTTACACCTATTCACCATTAACATATTACAAGGTATTGCGATTGCTCCATACCACTAACCTCAGTTTATTGTTTTTGGTGGGACTTCTTAATGATGTAAGTAGATTAATATTTGCAAAAAAGTTAATTGTGCAATCAAATTTATTTGAAATTTTTTATAATGTGTTTCTATTTTGCTTATTTGTTTACACAAAAAAGAGTAGCAGACCTACTCCACACAATAGAAAAAGAGGTGAATGATATATTTCAGACATGAAAGATTCAGTTGATACTTGATTGAGTTCTGTTTGAGCTACTTTCCTAGTTACTTAGTTTCTGTGGATAAATCAATAAGCAACAACATCCACTTTATAACAAAACATAGCGAATGCAGTAGGCATGTTTACTATTGCATTTACTAAATTTGCTTTTGGAATAGTTGCTTGATCAATGAAATTGTACTGTTTAAAATATTTTTGTCTTTTTCCTACAGTTGGGATTTAAGGACATATTTTCTATATTTGAAAATTATGGTTTATTTCTTTTTCTATTGGTTGGAGTAGGTCTATTATTCATTTTTGTTTAAGTAAATTAGAAAAATAGGGAGACATTATATATTGTGACAAATATTTAATCGGTGCATGCAATATGTGCGAGGCAACAAGACCCAAAAGTTTGTTGAAAAACATGGTATGTTGCTCTTAATCAAAGGAACCATTCCTAAATGGGAATGCTTGTGTATGCTTTCACATCCTGCACACATCGTACAAATGAACTAGTTGCATCGATGCTGAGAATAGTATGACTATTACATGTAAATGTGTGACAATATTCAATTGAATCTGCAAATCCTATGAACAAGATTTTGCAAATAAATTCTTATAACTTACCAAGACTTTGTTATCTATTATTAAATATGCTATTAGCTCTAATTAATAAAATTTTTATTAATTACTATGCCTTTTTTCATTGGTTTTTTTGCTCTTTCTTACAAACAAAGGGAAAATGTCCCCATCCTACTATTGTCCTACAACAATAAACATATTGACCAATTTCATGCATGTAGGAATGCTTTTTTTGAAAAAGGTTATAATGCTAGATATGTATAATTGTTTCCTTTGGAATTTATACACAGTAACCAAATTAAAATTTTGAAACGAAAAAACTGAATACTTTGAACAAGGTCTTGTAAATTGTGAAGTCATTTAATGCAATAGCTATAGATTGATCGACAGGCGTCCCATATCCAATGCACATCATACAGTCACCTACTCCTTGGCCTCAACTGTTCCACGTTTATCATTTACATAGCATATGTCATTTACTGCACCCATGTCCCCTTAGCCCTTGTAACAACAAGCAACACTTATAGTTATAAAGTATCACAAACAAACAGACAAGCCACTCGCCAGTAGTGCATTGTTCCTAGAATGAAGAACATGGAGAGCTAAAAACACACAAGATTTTCAACAAACAATAAGCAAATAAGAATTAGCACAAATAAAACCCAACATTTCCCTGAGATTTCATGAATTAACTATGAATTTACTTCTTCCATACCCACTAGCTTTCCAACACATCTCAAACAATTTGCATTTAATGGATTAAACATTTATTAATGCAAGTTGTGCGAGATTTGTAGGTTGGCTTGTGCGTACGTAAGCTGTGAATGCATAGGTGATGCATGGAATTCCAGGGAAGTGATCAGTTTTATTTGTGCCAATTTTCATTTGTTTATTATCTCTTGACAAACTTGTTTGTTTTTAGTTCTAGATTTCCCTCTTCCATGTTTCCTAAGTTTGTGAGGCCCTTGAATATTGAAAGAGCTATAGAGTTTTGTTTCAACAATTATCTCAATAGCTTAGTTTTTTGTGATTAAATCACTAAGCATTAGCATTCACTTTGTAACAAAACATAGGAAATGTAGTAAACATTTTTAGTAGAGAAACAACATTGAAAAGTGCGTTAAGAAACATGACCTTCCAATTGTCCAAGAACTATGTATTGTAAGAGTTGTGAACAATAAAGTAGAATGTTGGTTCAAGAATCTGACTTTCCAAATAGATCTAGATGGGCATAGTGAATGGCATGCCATGTAATTCATAAACATGAAATTTCTTTTTGCACAAAAGCATGTTAATTTTTCAATTAGAAATATGCATAATTGCAATCATCGAATATGCAATTCATTGGTTAAATATTTGCCAAAATTCATAATGTATTTCTAGTCTTCTAATTTTCTTAAATGGAAATCAATAATAGATCTAGTGCATTAATCATGCATTCATTGCTTTTGTGACAACCAACCCTCTGCCAAAGCTTGTACAATTTGCATTCAACGATTAAATATTTTCCAAAATATATAATGTCCTAATTTTCTAATTTACTTAACAAAAATGAATAGTAGACCTAGTAGCATTTAATGTAATAGTTGTAGATCGATAGCCAAGAGTTCCATATCCAATGAACATCATACAATTGCAATAGTGACCTGCTCTCATTGCAATAGTAACTTGTCTCTAAGCAAAATTCCAGGCACATGAAGTGCATGATGGTAGTAAAGCTGACATAGTTTGCATTCAATTCTTAATTTTATCATTTTCATTTGTAATACTTCCTTGTCTAATCAAATTTGATTCTCTTGCAGTAGGTCTATTATTCATTTTAGTTTAAGTAAATTAAGAAAATATGGGAACATTATATACTTGAGATTTATGGACATATTATTCATATTTGGAAACCATTATTTATCTCTTTTTCTATTGGTATAGCTAGACTGGAGGTTTAAATATTAATTACTTTCCTTTCAAGTATTAATCCACTTATATCATTGAAAAGTCCCAGTAAAAAGAATTGGTATCAAATGATTAAAGGGACACATTAAGGAAGGAAAAAAACATCGAAAAGTGCCTTGAGAAACACAATATGTTGAGGCTACTAGTATGGAGAAATTCCAATACCTTGTAGTGTGTCAATGGTGAACATCTGTAAACGAGAATGCTTGTCTATGCTTTCTTGTGTTGCATAACTTCTAGATGTCAACTGAGTGCATGCATAGTCAGAATGGCAAGGGTGTTACATGTGAACATGTGAGAATATAGACTTGAAAAAAAATTGTGCGTTGATTGATGCATTAGAATAGTAGTGTGTTGTTGCTACATAAAGCAATACTATTTCAGATCTTTGAGCAAGGTCTAGTTCACTATGGAAGCATACAATGCATTAACTATGGATTGATTGCTTTGATAGGAATTAGCGTACCAACAAAGCTTGTATAATTTGGATTTAATGACTAGATATTTGCAAAAAAAAAATTGCGTCATTCTATTCAGCTTATTTGCTTAAAGGAAAATGAATTAGACCTACTTGAAAGAATAGAAAAAGATATAAATGATAATTTTAAAACAAAAAAATATGTTCTCAAGTGTTGTGTATAGAAACAAGCAATACTTTTAGTTATCAAGTATCATAAACACACAACCAAGTCACTCACCAACAATGCACTTTTATAGAATAACAAACATGGAAAAGCGCAATCAAGAGCTAAAAACACACAAGCTTTTCAACAAACAATAAACAAAAACTTGAATAAGCACAAATAAAGCCTAACACACACCTAAGATTTCATGAATTAACTATGCATTCACTGCTTGTGTACCCACCAACCCTCCAACACATCTTGCACAATTTGCTTTGCAAGCTTTGCTGATAGACTGATGGCCACTCAAGCAGTAAACACATAGTTAATGCTTTCAATGCACTCATAGTCAACAAGACCTTGCTCAAACCATTATGTTCTCCTTGTAACAAGGAGCAACACTTCTAGTTATCAAGTATCACAAACAAATAGACAAGTCGCTCACCAATAGTACATTTCTCCTACGACTCTTCCCTTGTTCAAGCACTGCACAAAATAACAAACATCGAAGACGACAACCCAGAGCTAAAAACACACAAGCTTCTCAACAAAAAATAAACAAACAAGAATAAGCAGAAACCAACACTCGCCTCATATTTCATGAATTAACTATGCAAATTTTGCATTTAATGCATTTAACATGCATTCACTGCTTTAGTACCCACCAACCTGCTGCCAAAACTCACACAATATGCATACCTCAATTAAATATTTGCCACAATATATAATGTCCCCCTATTTTCCTAATTTACTTAAATAAAAATGAAAAATAATCTACTCCAACCAATAGAAAAAGAGATAAACCGTAATTTTCAAGCACAAAAAATATGTGCTTAAATCCTGACTATAGGAAAAAGACAAAAATATCTTAAACAATACAATTTCATTGGCCAAGTGACTTTTTGAAAAGCAAATGCAACAAATGCTTGATAGTAGACCTTCCTATCAGTAGGAACTACTAAAAGAAAAAATGTTTAGATTATAGAATTTGATTCGTTGGCAAGCGTTGTGTATCAAGTGCAAAGATCGAATTTTCAGCAACAAAGCCCTTACAATTTTGATTTAATTCTTAAACATTTGGAAAAATTCATTGTGTGCTTCTGTGTATCATGTTTATGAATAGCATGCTATATGTCATGGACTAAACTTATTTGTACCTTTAGCCTTTGTAACAACAAACAATACTTCTAGTTATAGAGTTTCACAAACAAACAGACAAACCACTCACCAGTAGTGCACTGTTCCTAGAATAAACAACATGGAGAGCTAAAAACATACAACCTTCTCAACAAACAATAAAAAAACAAGAATTAACTATGCATTTACTACTTGCATATGCAACAACTCTCCAACACATCTCAAACATTTTGCATTTAATGGATTAAACATGTATTCAATGTTTCAAGATTAAATATTTTCCAGTATATATAATGTCCCCCTATTTTCCTAATTTACTGAAACGAAAAATGAACAATAGGCCTACTCCAACGAATAGAAAGAGAGATAAAACATAATTTTCAAACATGAAAAATTTATCCCTAAATCCCAATTATAGAAAAAATACATAAATTTTTTAAACAATATAATTTAATTTGCCAAAAACTATTTCAAAAGCGAATCCAATGATTGCAATGGTAACTTGCTTTTGTACAAAAAATAGTTTCATGTTTATGAATTACATTGCACACCATTTACTATGCTCATCTGTCTATTTGGCAAGTTAGATTCTTGAACCAAGCTTCTCCCTTATTGTTCACAATTCTTCCAAGGCATAATATTTAGGCACATTGGAAGACTTAGAATTCATTGCAAACAAAAGGGGAAAATGATGCAAGAATCTGACCTTTCAGTTCTTTGTTCGACAACCAAGTATATTTGCAGCCATATAAATGTTTGCCTCTGTCTCCAATCGCAAGCAATGGTTCCTGTTATAGAGACAAATTAGACAAATGAGCACAGTTCATGACATATAATATGTTATTCATAAACATGAAACACAAAAGCACATGATAAAATTTGTAAAAAAATAGACAAACGTGATAAAATTTTGCAAACATTCAGACATTAAATTAAAATTCTGTGAGCTTTGCTAATAGGCTACTAGCCACACAAACAATCAACACATAGTTAATGCACTCAATTCCTCCATAGTGAACATGAGCTTACTTTAATTTCCTTTCAAATATTAATTGGCTTACATCATTTTAAAGTGCCGCGAATTTTTTTTGGTATCAAACCGTTAAAGTGATGCAATAAGGAAATTAAATGACATAGAAGAGTGCCTTGAGAAACACAATATGCTGAGGCTAGTGGTATCAAGCAATCCCAATACCTAATAGTTTGTTAATGGTGAACATATGTAAATGGGAATGCTTGTCTATGCTTCACTGTGCTGTATATCTTCCAGACGTTGACCAAGTGCATGGATAGTGAGAATTCCAATAGTGTTACATGTAAATGTGTGAGAATATAGACTTAAGAGGATTTTTTCAGTTGATTGATGCATTAGAATATGAGCTGCAAATCCTGTGAAGAGCATTGAGGTAGAGAGAAGTGTATTATTGTTTGAAAGGCAGAGGACATGGTACACAAGTAGTGAATGCATAGTTAATTCATGAAATCTTAGGTGAGTGATGGGTTTTATTTGTGTTTAATCTTATTTGTTTATTGTTTGTTGAAAAGCTTGTGTGTTTTTAGCTCTTGGTTGCACTTTTCGATGTTCATTATTTTTGTAAAAGTGCACTGTTGGTGACTGGCTTGGCTGTGTGTTTATGATACTTGATAACTAGAAGTATTGCTTGTTTCTATGGACAACACTTAAGAACATATTTTTTGTTGTTGGAGATTTATCATTTATTTGTTTTTCTATTCTTTCAAGTAGGTCTACCATTCATTTTCCTTTAGGAAAATAAGCCATATAGGATGACGCAATTTTTTTTGCAAATATCTAGTCATTAAATCTAAATTTTACAAGCTTTGCTGGTAGGATAATTCCTATTAAAGAAATCAATCCATAGTTAATGCATTCTATGCTTCCACAATGATCAAGACCTTGCTCAAAGATCTAAAACAACATTACTTTATGTAGCAACAATAGAAACATACAATCTTTTCAAGAAACAATAAACAAACAAGAATAAGCACAAAAAAAACCAAGCACATGCCTAGCATTTCATGAATTAACTATGCCTGGCATTTCTTGCACAATTTGCATTTAATGCATTAAACATGCATTGAACATAACATTTATAATAAATTTTCATGTACAAATATACTTGATTCTTGAAGAAGAGACTACGAGGTCAAAATTCCAGATGATTTATCTCTTTTATTTCCAATGAAGTTTGATTCTTCAAATGTGTAAAAATTATGCCAAGTGTTTGAGACTATCCAATTTATGTTGATAAGAAAACAACCTTTGCAATCATTTGACTGCAACAATGCTGTAGCCAGAGATGTGCATAATTGGAACCATGTGATACACAATTCATATGTAATGTTTCACCCAACACATCAATCAAATTTTCTTACAAGCAAATGAAGGGAAATATACTTAAATTATATAATCTGGTCAATGTACAAAGCAAAAAATTGCACATGGACTACATATCACATGCTTGTAATTATGCCTAAATCTCAGATTGCAAAAGTAACTTGCTTTTGACCATAAAATAGTTTCATGTTTATGAATTATACAACATGTCATTCACTATAGTCATTTGTTTATGTTTCCTAAGTCTATTAGGCCCTTGAATACTGAAGAAGCTAAAGAGTTTTGTTTCAACAATTATCTCAATACCTTAGTTTTTTGTCATTAAATAAGTAAGCATTAGCATTCATTTTGTAACAAAACATAGAAAATGCACTGAACATTTTTAGCAGAGAAAGAACATCGAAAAATGTGTTAAGAAACATGACCTTCCAATGTGTACAAGAACTATGTATTGGAAGAGTTGTGAACAATAAAGGAGAATGTTGGTTCAAGAATCTAACTCTCCAAATAGATAGATGGGCATAGTGAATGACATTCCATGTAATTGATAAACATGAAACTCCTTTTTGCACAAAAGCATGTTACTTTTGCAATCAGGAATATGCATAATTGCAATCATCGGATATGCAATTCATTTGTTAAGAATTTGCTAAAATTCATAATATCTTCCTAGTCTTCTAATTTTCTTAAATGGAAATGAATAATAGACCTAGTACATTAATCATGCATTCATTGCTTTTGTGCCAACCGACCCTCCATCAAAGCTTGTGCAATTTGCATTCAACAATTAAATATTTGCCAAAATATAGAATTTCCTATTTTCCTAATTTACTTAAACAAAAAGAATAGTAGACCTACTGACGTTTAATGCAATAGCTGTAGATTGATAGACAAGCATGCCATATCCAATGCACATTATACAATTGCAAAATTGACCTACTTTAACCAACAGAAAAAGAGATAAACCATAATTTTCAAGCACAAAAAATATGTGCTTAAATCCTGACTATAGGAAAAAGGAAAAAATATTTTAAACAATACAATTTCATTGGCCAAGTGACTATTTGAAAAGAAAATGCAACGAATGTAATAGTAAACCTGCTTATCGGAAACAACTAATAAAAGCAGAAATGTTTAGATTATAGAATTGATTGGTTGGCAAGGGTTGTGTATCAAGCACAATGAGAAAATTTTCAACAACAAAGCCCTTACAGTTTCAATTTAATTCTTAAACATTTGGAAAAATTCATTGTATGCTTGTGTGTATTGTGTTTATGAATAACATGTTATATGTCATGGACTACACCCATTTGTCCCCTTAGCCCTTGTAACAATAAGCAATACTTCTAGTTATAAAGTTTCACAAACAAACATACAACCTTCTCAACAAACAATAAACAAACAAGAATTAACTATGCATTTACTACTTGCATACCCACCGGCTCGCCAACACATCTCAAACATTTTGCATTTAATGGATTAACATGTATTCAATATTTCAGATTAAATATTTTTCAATATATATAATGTCCCCCTATTTTCCTAATTTACTGAAATGAAAATGAACAATAGGCCTACTCCAACCAATAGAAAGAGACATAAAACATAATTTTCAAACACAATAAATTTGTCCTTAAATCCCAATTATAGAGAAAACACATAAAAAAATTAAACAATATAATTTAATTTTCCAAGCAACTATTTCAAAAGTGAATTCAACGACTGCAATGGTAACTTACTTTTGTACAAAAAATAGTTTCATGTTTATGAATTACATTGCATGCCATTCACTATGCTCACTTGTCTATTTGGCAAGTCAGATTCTTGAACCAAGCTTTTCCCTTGGTGTTCACAACTCTTTCAAGGCATAATTTTTAGGCACATTGGAAGACTTAAAATTCATTTCAAACAAAAGGGAAGAATGATAGAAGAATTTGACCTTTCAGTTCCTTGTTCGAAAACCAAATATATTTGCAACCATATAGATATTTGTGTCCATATCCAATCAAAAGCAATGGTTCTTTTTACAGAGACAAATTAGACAAATGAGCACAGTTCATGACATATAATATGTTATTCATAAACATGAAACACAAAAGCACATGATAAAATTTGCAAAAAAATAGACAAACGTGATAAATTTTTGCAAACATTTAGACATTAAATTAAAATTCTATGAGTTGTTCTAATAGGCTAGTAGCCACTCAAGCAATCAACACATAGTTAATGCATTCAATGCCTCCACAATGAACAAGACCTTTCTCAAAGCTTTCAGTTTACTCTACGATAATTCTCATTTATTGCATTAGTCACCTTTTACTGCGCTTCGACTATTCCATGTTTATGGATTACATAAAATATGTAGTCTAATGTACCCGCCTATCCCCATAGCTCTTCTAACAACAAGCAATACTCCTAGTTGTCATGTATCATAAACAAACAGAGGAACCACTCACCAGTAGTGAACTGTTCCCATGGCTCCTCCTGTGTTCACGCGTTGCATAGAATAACAAACATGCAAGAGAGGAGCCTAGAGTTGAAAAAATACAAGCCTTTCAAGAAACAATAAACAAACAAGAATAAGCACAAAAAAAACCTAGCACATGCATGAGATTTCATGAATTAACTATCTCACACAATTTGTATTTAATGCATTAAACATGCATTCAACATAACATAATTTATAATAACTTTTCATGTACAAATATACTTGATTCTTGAACAAGAGACTACGAGGTCAGAATTCTAGATGATTTATCTCTTTTCTTTCCAATGAAGTTTGATTCTTCGAATGTTTGTAAAAGTTATGCCAATTATTTGAAACTATTCAATTTATGCTGATAAGCAAACGACCCTTGCAATCATTTGATTGCAACAATGTTGTAGCTAGAGATGTACATAATTGCAACCATGCAATATGTAATTGATATGCAATGTTTTGCATAACACATCAATCAGATTTGCTTACAAGCAAATGAATATTATGGCTGCTACAATGAATAACAAAACAATAATAGGGAAATATACTTAAATTATACAATATGGTCAATGTACGAAGTGAAACATTGCACATGAACTACATATCACATGCTTATAATTATGCATAACTCTCATTGCAAAAGTAACTTGCTTTTGGCCATAAAATAGTTTCATGTTTATGAATTACATAGCATGCCATTCACTATACTCATTTGTCTATTCAGTAAGTTAGATTCTTGATCCAGACTTCTCCTTTACTGTTCACAACTCTTCCAAGACATAATTTTTAGACACATTGGAAGACTTAAAATTCACTGGAAAGAAACGAGAAGAATGATACGAGAATCCGACCTTCTAGTTTCTTGGTCAACAACCTAGAATATTTGTACTCATATAGGTCTTTTCCTCCAACTCCAATTGCAAACAATGGTTCATGTCAGAGGGGAAAATTAGACAAATGATCACAGTCCATGGCATACAATATATTATTCTTAAACATGAAACATATGCTTGCTAACAAGCTTTCCAAAAAAAATAGAAGCTTTGTGCTTTTCAAAAACATTTTAAACAATACATTTTGATTCAACAAGCAACTATCTCAGAAGCGAACTCAATGATTGAAATAGTAACTTGTTGCAACTGTATTAATTTTACAAAGTCACTTGAGTGGCAACCCTTGTCTTGGTATTAGTACTTTTGTCCTGCAACGACTACAAGCATTATTTGCTGTTATAAAGCCTAATTGTACAAATGGGTATAGTAGATGACATATGACATGGAGTAGTTAAAGCCAACCAACAAGTTACTATTGCAATGGTTTCATTTGCAATTAAGAGATAATAAACAATTTATCTCTTTTTCTATTCATTGGAGTAGGCCTATTATTCACTTTTGTTAAAGAAAATCAGGAAATTAGGAGCACATTATATTTTTTGCAAACATTCAATCACTGCATGCAAATTGTGCTAGCTTTGGCAACAGGGTGGTAGCTATTGAAGCAGTCAATGCATGTTTAATGCACTAAATGGTATAACTGTTGGATAAAAAATAATAGCCTATTAAATGCAAATTGTGCAAGATAAATTTTCGCAAACATTTAGACATTAAATACAAATCCTGCAAGCTTTGCCGATAGGCTGACAACTACCCAAGCAATGAATACATAGGTAATGCAATGCCTCCATAGTCAACAAGACTTTGCTCAAAGTATTTAGTTTTTCCTGTCTTAATTCTCATTTGTTGCAATTCTTCTATTGGTTGGAGTAGGCCTATTATTCATTTTTGTTAAAATAAATTAGCAAAATAGGACAATATATATTTTGCAAATATTTAATCACTAAATGCAAATTGTGCCACCTTTGATAGCGGGGAAATAGATACTCAAGCAGTCAATGCATGTTTAATGCATTAAATGGTATGATAGGTGGATCAGAAACAATAGTCTATTAAATTCAAATAACATAGGGAATGCATTAAACTTTTTTAGCATACAAACAACATCAACAAGCATGTTAAGAAATATGATATGCTAGTATTAGTGATAGGGATCAATCCCAATATCTTGTAGTCTATTGTTACTAGATAAGGCAATACTCTTAGATCTTTGAGCAAGGTCTTCCTCCTTGTACAAGCATACAATGCATTAACTGTGAATTCATTGCTTGGATAGGCACTAGCCTGCTAGCAAAGTACTTTACACAATACAATCTCATTGAACAAGCAACTATTTCAAGAGTGAATTAAACAATTGCAATAGTAACTTGCTGCAACTGTATTCATTATACAAAGTCAATTAAGTGGCTTCCCTTGTCCTAATATCAGTACTTATGTCCCACTGCGACTAGAAATATTATTCACTATTATAAGGCCTAATTGTACAAATAGGTATAGTAGATAAAAATGGCATGAAACAGTTGAAGCCAAGGAGCAGATTACAATTGCAATGGTTTCATTTGTGATTGAGAGATAATAAACAATTATTCTCCTTTTCTATTGCTTTGAGTAGGCCTATTATTCATTTCTGTTAAAGAAAATTGTGAAAATAGGACATTATATATTTTGCAAATATTTAATGTCTGAATGTAAATTGTGCCACCTTTGGCAACAAGATGGTAGATGCTGAAGCAGTCAATGCATGTTTAATGTATTAAATGGTATGACTCACAAATCAGAAACAATAGTCTATTAAATGAAAATTATGTAAGATAATATGTTATTCATAAACATGAAACATAGAAGCACATGTTAAAATATGCCAAAAAAAAGACCAACACAATAAATTTTTGCAAACATCCAGACATCAAATGCAAATTTTGTGAGCTTTGCTAATAGGCTCATGGCTACTCAGGCAATGAATACATAGTCAATGCATTGAATTCCTTCACAGTCAACAAGACCTTGCTCAAAGCATTCACATTTTCCTGTGATAATTCTCGTTTGTTACAATAGTCACCTACTCCTTGGCTTCAACTATTCCACATTCATGGGTTACATAACATATGCCATCTAATGTACCCATTTGTACCCCTAGCCCTTGTAACAACAACTAGTACTTCTAGGTAACAAGTATCATAAACAAACAAACAAACTGCTTACTGGTAGTCCACTGTTCCTAGAATTAAGAACATGGAGAGCTAAAAACACACAAGCTTTTCAACAAACAATAAAAAATGAGAATTAGCACAAATAAAACCCAACACTCGCCTAAGATTTCATGAATTAACTATGCATTCACTGTTTGTGTACCCACCAGCTCTCCAACACATCTCGCACAATTTGCATTCAATGGATTAAACATGCATTCACTTCACGATTAAATATTTTCTAGAATATCTAATGTACCCTTATTTTGCTAATTTACTTAAACAAAAATGAATAATAGACCTACTCCAACCAATAGAAAAAGAAATAAAACATAATTTTCAAACATCAAAAATATGTCCTTAAATCCCAACTATCGGAAAAACACAAAAATACTTCAAACAATACAATTTGATTGTCCAAGCAACTATTTCAAAAGCGAATTCAATAATGAGCCTTCAATCTTCTAGTGTTCCCCATTTTTTTATAATAAGTCTTTGAATAATGTGTCTTCTTCCCCCACTATTTCATTGCTCTTTTGACAAGTTTAAAAACAACAAGCAACTATTTCAAAAGCAAATTCAACAAATGCAGTTGTAAATCTGCCATCGACACAAACTAACAATTACAATAGTGACCTGGTTTTCAACAAAAAAAAGTTTCATTTTTATAAATTACATGGAACACCATTCACTATGCTCATTTATCTATTCAGTAAGTTAGATTCCTGAACCATGATTCTCCTTTATTGTTCACAACTCTTCCAAAGCATAATTTTTATGCACATTGGAAGACTTAAAATTCATCGGAAACAAAGGGGAAGAATGATACAAGAATCTAACCTTCGAGTTCCTTGTTCAACAACCAAGTATATTTGCACTCATATAGATGTCTACCTCCAACTCCAATTGTAAGTAATGGTTCCTATTATAGGGACAAATTAGAAAAATGAGCACAATCCATGACATATAATACGCTATCCATAAACATGAACCACAAAAACAATGATAAAATTTTTCAAAAAAATACGCTAACATGATAATTTTTTGCAAACATTTAGACATTAAATAAAAATTTTGTGAGCTTTGCTAATAGAATACTTGCCACTTAAGCAATGAACACATAGTTAATGCATTCAATGCCTCCACAGTTGACAAGACCTTGCTCAAAGCATTCAATTTTTCCTATGGTAATTCTCCTTCGCTTCAACCGTTGCATGTTTTTGGATTACATAGCATATGTCATCTATTGTACCCAGTTGCCCTGTTAGCCCTTGTAACAACAAGCAAGTATCATAAACATAGAGACAAGCCACTCACCAGTAGTGCACTGCTACAAAATAAAAAAATGCAAGAATGAAACCAAAATCTAAAAACACACAAGCTTTTCAACAAACAATAAACAAACGAGAATATGCACAATCAAAACCTAGTACTCACCTCATATTTCATGAATTACAATGCATTCACTATTTTTGTACCCACCAGCCCTCCAACACATCTCACAAAATTTACTTTGCAAGCTTTCAATATAGACTAGTAGCCATTTAAAACAATAAAATACATAATTAATGCATCCAATGCCCCACAATCCACAGACCTTTCTCAAAGCATATGTCATTTCCACCTGCACTCCACTTGCCCTCATGAAGCCCCTTTGTAACAAGTACACTTCAAGTTATCAAGTATTATAAACATACGTACCAAGCCACTCATACTCATGCTGCACTTTTTACGCATTAACGAATAATATGGAAAAGCACAAACTAAGAGCTAAAAATACATAAGCTTTTCAAAAACAATAAAACAAAACAAGCAATAAGCACAAATAAAACCCAACACTCACTTGAGATTTCATGAATTAACTATATATTCACTGCTTGTGTACCCAACAACCCTCCAACACATCTCACACAATTTTCTTTGTGAGCTTTGTTGATAGATTGATGGCCAGTCAAGCAATAAACACATAGTTAATGCTTTCAATGCACCCAAAGTCGACAAGACCTTGCTCAAACCATTCAGTTTGAACCCTATAATAGATCTTCCCTCGTTCAAGCAAGACCAATAACTAAAAACACACAAGCTTTTCAACAAACAATAAACAAATGAGAATAAGCACAAATAAAACCCAACACTCGCCTAAGATTTCATGAATTAACTATGCATTCACTGTTTGTGTACCCACCAACCCTCCAACACATCTCACACAATTTTCTTTGCAAGCTTTGCTGATAGACTAATGGCCACTCAAGCAATAAACACATAGTTAATGCTTTCAATGCACCCATAGTCGACAAGACCTTGCTCAAACCATTTAGTTTTCCTTGTAACGCTTCTAGTTATCAAGTATAAAAAATAGATAGATGAGCCACTCACCAGTTGCACACCATTCCTATGAATCCTCCCTCGTTCAAGCACTGCACAAAATGACAAATATCAAAGACGACAACCCAAAACTAAAAACACACAAGCTTCTCAACAAACAATAAACAAACGAGAACAAGCAGAAACCAACACTCACCTCATATTTTATGAATTAACTATGCATTCTCTACTTGAGTTCCCACCAGCTGTCCAAAACATATCATGAAGTTTGCATTTAATGCATTTAACATGCATTCATTGCTTCAATACCCACCAACCCACCGCCAAAACTCACACAATATGCATACCTTGATTAAATATTTGCCACAATATATAATGTCCTACTATTTCCTAATTTACTTAAAGGAAAATAAAAAATTGACCTACTCCAACCAATAGAAAAAGAGATAAACCACGATTTTCAAGCACAAAAAATATGTGCTTAAATCCCAACTATAGGAAAAAGACAAAAATATTTTAAACAATACAATTTCATTGGCCAAGCAACTATTTGAAAAGAAAATGCAATGGATGCAATAGTAAATTTTCCTATCAGTAGGAACTAATAAAACAAGACAATTTCCATTTCGCACTAATTTTATAATTTTATGCAATAACTTTTTAATATTAATACATTAGATGTTACACCCAGATCATAATATTAAGACATTGGATGTTACTCCTCACATGATATAACTACTATATAATAATATGCAAATGAATTGTTTTGAGTGCACTTAAAAGAGGGGTTTTCCTACCTTGACCCCCAAATTTTTTTAAAGATTTGCATGAAAGCGATTGCCATTATCAACTAGTGCAGTAGTTCTGGTATCCATCAATTTCCATGTGATTTGGCCAAACAGTTAAACCAAAAAAATGTAGATTTTTTTAATAACAGTTGTCTGTCTAGGTTGGTAGATTCCAACAAAGAGATAATTATTTGATGCCAATGATAATATTGTTGAAGTAGGGACTAGGGAGTGTTGTGCAAACATTGAATACCTCTCAAAATCCGAGGTCTATTTGTTGTAGCCATGGAGCAACAGCCTGCCATAACCAGAGTCCAGAGCTTAGCAGAGAGGGGAATCCAAACAGTTCCACTACAATATGTTAGGCCAAGCCTGGAGCTCTTCAAAAATTCTCCTCATACACAACATACCCAGATTCCAGTCATTGACTTGCATGGCTTGACCGTCCAACCTCTCAACAAAGCCACCGTAACAAAAATTTCAAGCGCTGCAAAGAAGTGGGGATTTTTCTAGATTGTTAATCACAAAATTCCTGAGTCTCTTATTGCTTGCGTAAAAGTTGTGGGCAAGGCCTTCTTTGAGCTTCCTATGGAGGAAAAGGAACTATACAAAAGTGAAAGGGGAACAAATCATGTTGGCTATGGCAACAAAGTAGGGACTTCCACGGATGCAAAATTAGATTGGAAAGATTACTATTATAATATCGTGTGGCCTGTTTCACAGAGAGTCATGAGCAAGTGGCCCAAACACCCTTCTGACTTCATTGTTCATATGCATGCCTGTGTACATGATCATTCTGATCTAACTTGTGTATTGTTTTGTAGGGAAGTGATGGATGAGTATGGCAGAGAGATTTGCAAATTGTGGGAAGTTTTGATGTAGGCACTTTATGGCGGCCTCGGGTTGGCTAATGAAAATGCTCTTGAGGAAGCGTTGGGTGGAGAGAGGAAGGAGATCCATCTCAACATAAATTACTATCCCCCTTTCCCTCAGCCAAAACGGGTGTTGGGCGTTTCACCTCACTTTGATGTGGAGGCCCTCACAATTCTCCTTCACGACCAAACCCCAGGCCTACAAATTTGTAAGGGCGATGGATGGATTGATGTTCCCTGCATTCCAGGCGCCCTTGTTTTCAATATTGGTGATAAAATCGAGGTGAGCGCTCTCATCCACAGTTCAACAGGCTATCTTAATGCTTCCAAATTTTACGCCCTTTTCTTTCATTAGTTTAACGTCCCTTAAGATTGTGTTATTGTTTTTGACTTGGATCCCAATTGTAAGGCAGATATTGAGCAATGGAGCATTGAGCATAGGAGTTTTGTTCACAAAGACTGTGCAAGATGTCATGGCCCAAGTTCTGTACTCTGCCGTCTCGTGATTTTAATCATCTCACCTCTCAAAATTGATAAGAAGGTCAGGCTTGTCACAACTCCTCTCCTCCCAACTGCATATTTTGATAGACTTTACTGTTGAAGGTAAATGCATGATCATGTTTTGATATTTATGAAATGATATTATCTCCATGTCTCCTAAAACCTTTGCAAGTTAGGTCTAGCCATTAACTATTGACGTGAAAGAAATCTGATAAAGATCTTTAATGGAAGGAAATTGTATTCACCAACAATGGGATTAAAGGCACAGACATGTGAATTAAATTTTTGTCAGCATAGACCTACTGGCAAAGGCACATCGTGCCATCTACAACCAGCCAAAATTGACTTTCGATCACCTCACACTATTTGTATTACTCACGTTGGATTTTACTTCAACTGCTTATAATAAATATCAGATCTAACGCACCACTACAGTTTGCAGCAAATTTATTTCAACTTCATCTATAAATCTAGCAGGCACGCCTTTGTTTATCAACACTCCTATATTCTATGTATTTTGTTTTGTATGTTGTGTGCTCTTCCTTTGAAACAGATCAATGAGCAGGCATTCAACATTTGGAGATTTGTGTGCAAGGCAATCGTGGTGACTTGGGTACTCCCTTTGCCATCAAACATCTTAGAATCCCTCCGGGTATCAGAGCAACAGGTAGATTCACAACTTCTTCATGAAATGATCCTATGTATATATATGGTTTTGGTGGCAGTTACTCATTTTATTACATTAAAGCAAAACTAGTTATGTATTCATATTATTTCAAATGTGTAGCTTCAAATTTGGTAATAAATCTATGTGCAA
Source organism: Sequoia sempervirens (assembly GCA_007258455.2). Taxonomy (NCBI): domain Eukaryota; kingdom Viridiplantae; phylum Streptophyta; class Pinopsida; order Cupressales; family Cupressaceae; genus Sequoia; species Sequoia sempervirens. The sequence continues at coordinate 22,869 of VDFB02058312.1, forward strand.
AACCATTAACATATTAAAGATCTGCATTTTATTATAAATTCTTTATCTGCAACCAAAACACATATATTTCTTTGCATCATGTTGGTCCTCCTAACTTCTTTTAAATGGCATATATGATAGAAAATGTAACATAGAAAATTCATAAATTAATTGTATTTGCAGCAGTCACAAATACTTGGCATACGTATATAGCTTCAGGCAGTAAGTAGTTATTTGGCATTGGGTAATATGTTATTCCTTAAGACGAGATATGTATTTTCAGGGATAGCTACAGAATACAGCCTGAGTGATTATCAACATATTTGATAACCAACACCCATTGTATATTTTAGATTGTATCAAATATCTATTACTAAGTGAAAATTTCCTCACCTGAATGGCCGCCATACATGCCTTCTATAGATATACTTTGGATATTGTTGTTGCTATAGAGACTTCAAACACCCAAATTATTGGGTGTGGATGCTCATAGAATTGAGTTCTTTGTATGATCACTTTCGCCTCCTATCCTGCTTGCTATCGACCATTATGTGTTATGAAATGAGTGAATCCCATAACATCGTTATCCTTTATTTTATTTAACACAGTTATTTCTATTTGTATAATATTCATAATATAATAGTATGGTTTAATTAGAGTTACCTATTAAGAATGTATGTCTAAGATAACAGTGCATAAGAACTACTCGCATCACTTACTTATTATTTTACATTCGTTTCCCTTTAGGTGTTATTATTATTTCTTATTTCTCAGTGATAATATTAGATGCTTTAGTTTATATTATTATAAAAATAATATTAAATGGGAGTTATTTATACATTTAAAATATCAATATTATGATAACATTAGATTGATAATGTCTATATTTTAGTATCTATAATATAATAATGATAATTATAATATTGCCTCTGGAAATTATAATTATATTGAACGGTTATTCTTAGAGTCATGATTCCAAGGACATGATAGATGTCTATAGAGAATGTAGTAAATGCCATAATAATGCATAAGTGGTGGATCATGATTACATAAATAGAAAAAATCTATCTATCAATTAAACTATTCCTTAATCTACCTTAAGCTCATTCAAACTTATGAAAGATCACTATCTATCACAACTTATAAACCCCCGCCTACCCCCCACCCTTTTACTTTTATCTTATGTTAATCATGGAATGGTATGTTGATATATCTAAACACTCAAGGACATATATAATTGATATCTTATGAGGTTACATTTGGGAATTAGCAATCTAATTGATGTAAAGGTAATATTTGTTTTACTATTCCAACCCCAAGTAATAAGATTGAAAAAGCTCTCTTGACTATAGCTAATCAAACCCTATAACTTATAAAATAAAATAAGTAAATAAATAAAAGTTTCCTAAGAATTTATTAACATTACTCTGTGGTTGGCTATATTGAATCATACAAGTTTTATTTTCTATTAACACATATTTGATGTAGGTTTTCAAATCAAATATAGAGTGAGTGAATCTTCTTCTTACATATAGGTAACCTTCTATAAGCAATAAATAACATAAGAACTTCATCAAATAGCTCTAATTTGTGTTGAGTAGATATTTTATTTACATTGAATTTTTATTTCTTAATGCTCTATAAACTACCTATATAATAGGGATATAAGTTGAAAAGTTAACCTCACAACATTTCTTGAAGATATTTGACACTAGGCAATAGGGATTTCTTGTATAAGATTGGTAAGGAAAGTAGGGAATCACATAATTTAATTTAAGTACTCAAATATGTTGCATGAGATTTCTTTTACGAGTGGATTACTAATTAAATGGTTAGCTAACTCCTTTAATGTCTATGGTACTTAGATTATCATAAATTCTCGACCAATGCTCATTGTTTCAGTTAACCATCATGGGGTTATTTCCTAGTGAATGTTGTTAAAGTTACTATGCATTATGATTTTTTTGTTTTAAGAATTAAGTATGTTAGATATAGATTTGGAAACTAATCAAGAGAAGGAAAAAACAAAACCAGTAGCGTTTGGTATTAACGGTACCTTTGACCCACGTTTATGGGTAATGTCATCACGCTTGGGCTACTACATCTACAGCCTAACACAACT
>VDFB02058314.1:0-23889 GCA_007258455.2 Sequoia sempervirens
AATAAACAAATAAAATAAAAGGGAAAGCTCACGAAGGCACAAAGTCGTTCTGTAGCTTTATCAATGTTGGATCTGTGAAAATGTATCGTTTGTCACGTTAGAAGCACAAAGTCTTCTTAGATGCAGCAATTCCTCGAACAGCATGAACAATTACAAGCACAAAGTCTTGTAGATCATTCAACCAAATTATCAAAGAGCATGAACGATTACAAGCATAAAGTCATGTAGATCATTCAACAAAAGTATCCAAGAGCATGAACAATTACAAGCACAAAGTCTTGTAGATTATTCAACCGAAAGATAAACAAAAACACAAATGCAAATCTAAATAATAGATGCAACACAAAGTTTACATAAATCACTTAGAGTCCTTCAGATTTCATCACCTAATTACCACCAAATAAGATCAATTCACAAAAGTATCAAATCCAACGCAAAGTTTGGTTTGCAATCCTCTTCTTTATTGATCGAATTCCATTCACAAAGCATGAACACAAAGTTTCACAAATTTGCTTCAAAAAGGGCAGCACTTCGTTGCAAAATACTAAAGGATAAATTTACAATGGAAATCCCTCATATTATATAGAAAGAGGGATGAGCAAAATTAGGAATCTAATTGAGAAAATAAAGGAAAGTTAGGTGAGCGATTTTAGGAGATCTCACCTAACTTGGACCAAAGTCAAAGTGATTGTAAAGACGGATTGCAAGGCTTATTAAAGAAGGAAGCCAACATAAAAACGTTTGGGAGAAAAACAAGAAGAATGCATTGAAAACAAAACGCAAAAGTTACTTTGCGTGAGGGTAAGAGGAGAAAACCACGCAGAAAATGCCATGAAAGGATTCAAGCAATGAATGCGAAGGAAGGGAAAGAAAAACACAAATGGGGAAGAAGAAAATGCATGGGGAGAAAAACGTAGGATAAAACACATGCAAATGTAAAACATAAACAAAAACAAATGGAGAAGAATAAAGAGGAAATGAATTACCCAGATGAAACACAAGGATTGCTGGAGGAAGGACGCGAAATTCTCAAAAACGTGATTTGCAGTTTGAAAAGCACTTCGTCCAGCAAGAAGAAAAGAAAGCAAAAGATCATAACAATGAAAATGGCGAATTAAAATACTTTTAAGCAAAAGAGAAAATCGAAAACCTAACTCAAGTCGAGCAATAAATTTAGGCACGAAAAGTGGCACCATTGACGAAAAATGCAAAAATCATGAAGAAACGTGCTAGGGCCAAAAAAAATTTAAGTGTCAGGAAAAAGTGTAATGGTGCTAAAATTTAGCCTATTACATTTTAGAAAAAGTTCACTTTTTATGCGAGGGCTAAAATTTACTTCATATTCTTTTTGTACTTAGCCAAATCTTTGGCTTCACGTGATGACCTTTACAAAGGCAATCAAGATTTTCGCAATTTCTCGCTTGGCACAAACAAAGGAGGGTTCGCTAAGGAGCCTGCTTCGCTGTCTTCGCGAGGCTTAACATAGGGGGATGCCTCGAATTCGACTATTCGGAGACTTTGGAATGCATTTCCGAGATGCATTTGAAAATCACTTCGCTATATGCGACTTGAACTTCAATAATCCTGTGGAAATCTGGACACAAGTTTCAGAGGGGGTTATCCGTGGAATGAGCACTAATAGATTCCGTGGATAACACTTTCCTTTGCTAAATAATACTCTATCTGATGCATCTTCCCCTTTGTGGCACACATATGATCCCTAGACCAAGGCTCTTTACATTTGAAGCATAGATTCTTCCTCCTAAGGTCATTTAGAATGTCTCCATCAATCCTAGTGACTGTTTTTTTCTGCTGATTGCTGTCCTTAGTGAATGGTTTCATATCCTTCTTGTGCATGAATGGCTTGGACTGAAATTTTGTCTTAAGGACAGCCCACTCCATACTTCTTGCTTTCTTCATAGCCTCCTACAAGGTTGGAAGTTCAAAAGCCTTAATCCATCCCCTAAATGGCTCAATAAGTCCCTCACTGAATAAAACCACCAATCTTCTCTCTGTAATCCCTGAAACCATCACTGAGAGCCTTTGAAATTCTGAAGCCTCAACAATGCCATATTGCTTCAGCTGGGCCACCTCTTTGAAATGTATCTCGGGGTCTTTCTTATCAAACCTCTCAATGAGCTTAGTAGTAAACTCATCATACGAAGTGATAGACCTATGACCCAAAGTAACAAGGCCATGGTACCACCACTTGTGTGCTACCCCATCAAGATGTAGAGTGGCAAACTTAATTGCCTCATCCTCCGCCATCAGTCTACGGGCCAAGTAATTGTCAAGCTTTTGTACCCAAGCCCTTGATGTACACTTATCACTACCGTCAAAGTGGGCAAGTGTTACCTTGTCAATGGCCTGCTGTAAGTCTCTCTGCACTGTTGGTCCTCTATGATCAACTCTACCACCACTTCTCTTCCTCTTTTGATATCTTCAAGAAGAGTGTCATATTCTGCATATCCTTCCCTTAAGTTGTCCACAAAAGGTAAGGAAGAATCTTGGTCAGGCTGCGGTGTCAATTTAGGTAAGAAAGAGGGCCGGAAAGGTCTGAAAAAAGTGTTTGAGCCCATTGTTGTATATTGTCCACCATTGTTTCCCTACTAATATGTGGAACTATTGTCTCCATTTGGTGTTTGGTTACCCTATGTGGTGTTAGGAGTAGCATGAACCACAACGTTCTACCCAATCTTCCCCAAAAGTTGAGACATCATGTCCATCATAGTGTTGAACTTCTTCTCCATCCTAGCTCCTGGACTCACTGATCTTGGTCTACCTTTTCCCCTATCAGCCATGTTACCTATAGTTTTTTCCCCTTCACCTAGTAGATCTTGTTGCATCTTTGCTCCCTGTGAAGACTCCCAATGAGCCTTAAGAACCTCTAAGACAGTTTGACCCTAAGGAGTGGGTGGGGGCTGCCACTGTCCTTTCTTTAACCCCCTCTGAAAATACCTCTGAGCTCTCTCACTCATAGAATAGAAGATCCTGATTGCATGTGACTACACAAGTTGGCAAGAAAGAGTGGCTTTGATACCACTGTAACATACATCCCTGATTTTTTTTATTTATTTATTTTTGAATCACTTTATGCTGTTTGTTTGTTTTGCTGATGTATTTGTGAATGTTTCAAATGTGTTTTTTCAAATGAAGCATAACAACATAAGAATATTTGCAAATAAAGAGGGGAACCAATAGATAACAATGCCTTTCAATAGAGATAGCAACATATATTAAGAGCATTCATTTTCAGATTGAAATCAAATGAGTACAATGCTTTATCAGACCTGAAATATGAAGTTTCAGACCTGGTAAATGACTTATAACAGCAGCAATACAACATATATCTCCTCCAAGGTCCTCAATGATGACATGCCAAGACCCCTATGAGTTCCAACACCTCCAAACAGCAACTCAGATGCTGGAAATGAACTGACAGTGAGGTTTATACAACAACAAACCCCTGTCGAGTAATGCTTAGAAATGGTACGGCCCCTAGAGAGGGCGATTTTTCTCTAAAAATCAGTTCTTCACTGAAACCCTCAAATGATGACTTGAAAAATGGCACCCACGCATGAGGAATCCAATGCACCGATACCCAGAACGAGGAGCCAAACACAAACTAAGTTATGAATAGATTTGTCCTTCAGGCACTCGTAAAATTTGAGTTTCCAAAACTTTTGATAAAGTATATCAGACCTCAGAAAACACACCAAAACGCCTACCAAATGTCATGTCCCCGAAGTTATGACACTAAAATTTTTTTAATATTGAAATACAAATAACAAAATCAAGTAAAATATAAAAATAAGTAATTACCATTTAAATATTAGAATCCTAAATGTTATGAATAATATTATAATGATAATACAATTATCAAATAGAATAAATTAATATTTAATAACTAATCATGCCTATGTTTTATAAATAAATAAATATCATGTTTTATAGATAAATAAATATTCACAAGTAATTACAAATAAATAAATAAATAAAATACAAATATTAGAAATATACATAAATATAAATATTAACCATTCCAATATTTATAATCATTATAATATAAATAAATATAAAAATATATATAAAACCTAATGTAATGAACATACTTTATTAAATAAAATATTTAAAAATATAATAATATGCAAAGGGGATTAAGGGCAGCAATGACTCAATAAAAGGATAGAGGCCTGTTTTATAAAAGCACCGATAGAAGTAAGGCAGCAATCTTTTAATAACTAGTAACCAACAAATATACAAGTGGTCTTTATTAATGAAAAGGCACAATTAAGAGGTACGGGTCATGAAGAGTCATGCCCTTGGGAGAAGGACCGATCAAATATATAATCCAAAACAAGAAAGGAAAAGGAGGATAGGGAGAAGAACAGAATATTATGAGCTTAACAATCAGCAAGATAATAAAGCTCAATCTGCAATGAACATCGGGGCTGGGAGAGTTAAGGAGGCTTCAGCAGATTGAATCAAAGGTAAGTGCTTTCCTAAATTTAAACAGGAAGTTGATTGGGATTTTATATATTTAGAAACTAATATCTGTTAAATATATTACGAATGTAGGTATTAATGATTGACAAATATATTGGAATTGATAATTGATAAATATAGGATATTAATAAATGTAGATATTAATATTTGGTAATTGATAAATATATTAATATTTGATATTGATAAAGATATTAATGTAGATATTAATATTTGATAAGTGATAAATATATTTAAATATATTATGATTAATAGATATAATATTGATGATTGATAAATTCAGTTTTGACATAATAATATTTATCTAGTGGATGTGATTTACGATTAATATTTATCTAGTGGATGTGGGTAATCGTAAATCATGTGTGTGTGTGTAAATCATAGAAATATCAACAGTACTATCAACCATGATCATCATAACATGTTCCCAACTATAGAAACTGAGTACATATAACGCTCAGCGATGGTTGAGCAACCAACCGTCGTGACATTTCATAACAACCCGTTACCACTAATCGGGACTTAGTTACCCGAATATACATGACATTTATTACATTAATTATTCTCGCTACAACTATAGTTTTATTGGATTATAACAACTGGCCGACTACGACCAACTACGCTACAGCCGACTACAGCCAACTACAGCTAAAAATATTAACAGCTTACATCATCCCCCACACAAAAGAAGTCATCTTCCAGACGACATGACAAGCCAAGAAAGGAATGATACTGCATATGAGCTACTGAGAAGAAGGGGGAAGTGAGGATGTCCCTGGATGAACTGACGATGTAGGGGTAGCCATCAGTGAGTGGTGTGCTCACAATCGCCTCACTTCCTTTGTACGCATGTGGAGCTGGCTGCCAACGAGTATCTCCCTCTCCTTGGCAGCTTTAACCATACGAGCCGCCTCTATCAGTTGGCTTTTGGCCTTGTACGCCTCCATACTCCTTGTGGCCAACTGCTCCTCTAACTCCTTCACTCTCTGCTCCCATGCCTGCTCCCTATGTCGTGCCTCCTCCTCCAAAGTGGTCACCCTGGCCTCCAAGGCGACTACTCAAATTTCCCTGTCACTGGCCATCTGAGTCTGCTCTACCAATTCAGTTTAGAGGTTCTTCATAGCTGTGGCTGACTCGTCCTTAATCTTCTGCATCAGTCTATATGCTTCTACCTTTCGTGCCACTACGAACTCAGTGGTCAACATCTGTCGTTTCAAGTTATAGAAGACATCACGGAAGGCTAATTCAATGTGATACAGATTCTCCAAAACCCTGACATCCCTTCCTACCATCCTCGGTGGGGTACCACACCAAGCTCTGTGCATTGTTGGAGTCTCACCTACTAGCCATCCCTAACTGGTGAAGATACAAGCAAACTCTGACTCACACCCCTTTTGCACAAATCTATGGATGCGCTGCACTTCCTGGCCCACTAGGGGAGAGGGACCAACCTTGAGTACTTTAGAGACCTGCCCTACTCGAATCACCAATCGCCCCATATGCTCAAGCTCCTCTACGTACCGTTGCACGGTCCAGACGGGATCTGATGGATCCAGTTGTGACATCTCAACAACCATTCCGTCGGACCCCATTGAGTCATCCTCCTCGCCGCCAAGTGTGGGCGATGACTCCTCTACAGTAGGGGTCTCCCTCAATGCCATCCCCTCATGCTCCTGTATCTCGCCTCCCATCTCCATCTCACCTGCAACGACTGGCAGCTGCTCATGTATCTCATCTGTCAACCTCACAGTATCACTCTGCTGGGTTTGAAGGAGAGGTTCCCCTTCGCCAGTACCCTCAACCAAACCCTCTGAAGGGCTCTATACTGGCAGCTCTACAACCTCCAACGTGAACCCCACAGATCTCAGCCAGTCATCTATGTGTGCTACTCTGGGCGCTCCCGGTAGTGTACTAGGGGAAACTAGTGTTTCCACCGTGCTGACTTGTTCCTGCGTTGTAATGGCTCCCCAAGTTGTTACTGGCCGAGTCACTGAGGCTCCTAGCGGTGTATCCCCTACGACTAGCAGTGTAACCTTTGAAGCTGTCGAACCTGGCGAACCCGGCGATGTAACCTCTGAAGCTGCCAAACCTGGCAAACCCTCTCCAACTGCCGACCCTCGCAATGCTTCCGTTGAAATCGCTGATCTTGGCAATACCTCTCCTAAAATTGCCAAACCTAGCAATGTCCCTACCAACCCTAGCGGTGTGGCAGAAATTGAAACTGCCAACCCTGGCAGTGTGTTTCCTGAAACTGACGAACCTGGCGGTGTACTTGCAACTGCAACTACCAACCCTAGCGGTGTACTTCCTCCAACTGCAACTGCCAACCCTGGCGATGTGGCAGCTGGCAGTGCCAAGTCTGGCAATGGAAGTCTTAGCGATGTGTCTGACAGTCGTTTTGGCAGTGCGCCTAGCGGTCGGCCTAGTAATCAGACGATGCGCCTAGCGGTCAGCCTAGTAATCGGACGCTGCGCCTGGCAGTCGGCCCGGCAGTGTGTCTTTAGAACTTGCCGCCAGCCGTACTATAAGTCTTCTTGGCCGTACTACAAGCTTGCTTGGTCGTGTGTTGTGAACTGTTGGTTGTAAAATACACTAGCACAGATGTCGTACTATGTGATTTTGTTGTATTATGTGATTTTGCCATACTATGTGATTTTGTCATACTATGTGATTTTTTCGTACTATGTGATTTTGCCGTACTACACCACTGTGTCTAGGCCGTATGATGGATCTAGGATGTACGCCGCAACATGCCAGAGGATGTTGTACGATGGAGGATGTTCGATGCTACTGTGAACGTCGTACCCTATAGCCTTGTGAGAGTCATACGATTAAGTTCCTTGGTCATATAGTGTATTTCTTAAGGCATACGCTGCTCTTCCTTGGCTGTCGATTGTTCTCCTTCTGTGCTTTCTTCCTCCCTAGTACGTCGTACGAGGTTCTTTGGGTTGCCAATGCTTAGTACGCCGTACACCTTGCTCTGCGTGGTGCCTTCTTGCCTTGTCTTCATGGCTCACTTTGCCTTATTTTTCCCTTCTTTATACTGTACGACTCTTTTTGCCAGTGTATAACCTTGGTTGATTTTCGCCAATGCTTTGTTCTCTCTTGAATGTCATACGGCTTGTAATGTAATACTGTGTCTCTTTTCAATTTTTAGCCAATCTTCTTTTTGGCTTACCTTGGTCGTACTCCTGACCTTCTCATATTCTTTATTTTTTCCCATTGTATCTACTTGGCGACATTTGATTTTCCTTATTTTTATTTTAATTACCTTCACCTCCTTGCCTTTTGCTCTTTTAATATTTTCACCTTCATTCTTTACTATATTTTTTCATTTTTCCACTTCATAATTTTTTCAACTTTTTCAATTTTTATATTTTTCAACTCTTCTATTCTCATTTTTTTCAATTTTCAACACCTCCTTATCTATTTTTTGCCTTTTGTACTCTCCCTCTTCATTTTCTCTCTCCTCTCTCTTCCTTTTGACTATCTCTCACTACCTCGTACTTTGTCATATTCCAACTTGTTGGCTAGTGTATTATCCAGTTTTGATACTTTCTCTTTGTACTCTTCGTACTCAGTCGGAAGTGTTTGGCTATACATGCTCTTCTCCTCTCTTTCCTGGATTTCTCCGATCTGCAGCATGTTACACTCTCGGTGGAACACCTCATAATCCTCCATTTGCCAATGGAATAGGCCATTCAATGAACTTGTCTCGTTTTCCGAGCAACTCTTGAGTTCCAGTACACCTTCCTCGTTCGGCTCCATTATCTTCCTTTCTTCATCAACATCTAATCCTCTATTCAACTCTGATCCCAAAGACGTGAGTTCTTCACTGACCCCCTGGTTCTTCAAATCAATAGTGTACTTCTTCTCATGGCTCTCGATTGATAGTGTGTTCCTCTTCCAATTGTGGTTTGCCTTGGCGGCAATTAACCATCCTCGCCCCACCAGTGCATCGTATGCCTTTTTCTCCAGTGGGATGATGACGAAATTTAACAAGAACTGTTGTGTCGATCAAAACTTTATGTGCCATTAAAGTACCGAGAGGTTTGATGCCATGTTGATCTGCTCCTACCAGGTGGAATGTCGGGGGCCAAAGAGTTGGCTTACCCAAGCACTTCCATGTCTCCTCTAGCAGTATGTTCACCCCAGAGCCTCTGTTGACGATGGTGTTGGAGAGTTTCATCCCCAGAATTTCCATTTGTACGACGACCGGCTTCCTCCCAACACTTACTGCAAGTAGCATTGGATCCATGGCCTCTCCTACTGGCTCTGTCATATTTTCGGTCGGACCCCTCTGAATATTGTCTTCAATGACGTTCGTAAGTGCTACTCTCAGTTGAGGCATCGTTTGCAGAAGGTTTGTTACCTTAATTGGTACGGTTGTGTGAAGCACCTGCTGTACTATGTTCTTCTCGGACTCCGACTGCAACAACATACTCGCCGTTTTGGAAGTTCTTCGTTCATTTGCCATTGCCTCTTCCACTTTTGCCCTGGCTTCTTGGAGTCTCTCTTTCTCTATACGAGGGTCTGGATAATTGGCCTTCTTCGTCTATGCCCTTGTAATTTCCAGGACCTCTTCGTTGGCTATCTCCAGCATGTTGATTCCTTTTTGCTTCAGGCAGTCGGTGTCTTCGTGATCGTCGGGACCACACCATTTGCATAGCTTTCCCCCAACACCTTGACCGCTTTGGCAATCCCTGGCAAAGTGACCCATTCATTACATTTCTGGCATTGGATCATGGGTCTACCTTTGCTGTCGTACTGAATTTTGCATCTTGGCGTACTATTTCTCTGATTGTTGCGATAGCCACCAGGGGATGCGTCATTGTTCTCGGGTTTCGGCGGTGTGGTCGGAGGGTTGACTGTTCCCCTTGTGTGAAGAACACTTGCGAACTCCTTTTTTTTAAGTTGTATGGGCACTCCTTGACGGAGTGTCCCATAACTTGGCAGAAGTCACAAAACATTCTCTTCGGACAGTTCACCTTCGTATGACCTTCCATCTTGCATTCGGTACACCATAGTTCGTTCACCTCCTTGGACCCTTCTTTATTGGCTTTCAGTTCTTTCATCATTCTCAACATGTCACGACGGAGAGCTTGTACGGTTTTTGATTCATCTTCGCTCTCCCCCATACTTTCTTCGTCATCTTTCTTCTTCCCTCTGGAGGATGTCTTGTTCTCACTTTCGGTGTCCATCGCACGGTTATATGCTTCAGTGGACAAGGATGGAGGTACCACCTTCAATTTCCTCCAGAGCGAGGTAAGCAGTCCCTCAATAAACCACCTCTTTTTCAGGCCATCCACTGGCTGTGACTCAAGTTTCCCCAACAAATCTTTCAATTTCCGATTGTAGGTCCACACACTTCCGTGCTTCCCTTGCTTGGTATTATAGATTTTTGCTACAATCTCGCTATCGTCTCGCAAGAGTCTAAACTCATCTTGAAATGCTTGCTTCAATAATCTCCATGTAGCTTTGTTTACTTGGTCCAATTCAAAGTACCAGTCAATGGCACTATCTCTGAGTGTCGATGGAAATGCTTTCAGCCATTGATCCAGATCATCCTGTCCATTTGCTATCTAGATTGTTTCACATGTTTTGCAATGTCGTACTGGATCTTCTGACCCATTCCCCGTAAAGTTCAACAGCTTCTACTGCTCGGGAGTCATATTCTTCCCCGTTGTCCTCCTTGTGTATTGGTCCCGACCAGACCGGTTTCCTTGCTACATTTCGATGCGTCTCTTGCACTCTCGGCCACGTACAAGTCACTCTGACGTCTTCCGTCAGCGTCCTTGACACCTTGAGTCTCCTAGGATTCCCTTCGGTACTCCCTCCGCCTTGGGGTACTGGCCTCAGATTTTCCACTCGTCAGTCGTTTGGCGTCGTCCGATATGGACAACTCTCGAAGGCATCTAATGCTACTATCAAGTTCTTCACTTAATTCATCTTCGTTTTCACAGATATTATACCTTCCTACGTACAGAGTGTTGAAGGGTCCTTCGTCCCTCCCTTCAACCAAACTTTGATGTGCTCTACCAATGGATGTGTCTATTTTCTTCAGATTCTCTTGTGTTCTTTTAATACTCTGGTTTATTTCAACTAGATCTTCATCAAATTCTTTGCCAACGTGCCTTAGTCTTCCTCGCCGGTTTTCTTGCTCTTGTAGCCTGAGTGATCGCCGAACCTTCTCTTGAGTCTCATGCCCACTTGGTACTCGGTTCTTGTCTTTGTTCGGCCATACGGGCATTAAAAGGTGTTCATGCGATCATTGTTGGTTATTGGGAGTAAGTCTCCGCCTAGTGTCTCGTTCTTCCTCTTCTCACTTGGTTCTTTCTTCGTACCGCTGCAATCTTTGTTGCCTTCGGCATTCCTAATCCTCTTCCTCTCGAAGGTCTTGTAGGATGATGAAATGATGGGCCAGCAATCTGGGCATACAATTAAGGAGGTGATCCACCTCGTCGTTCACTTCCAGTCTATCCCAAATAACTTCCTCAGGGATCTCCCGCCTACGGATTCCATTCGTACGTGATCTCTCAGGGATATCTTCCACAGATTTATCAGATCTTCAGTCAACAGGTCTTCCCTTTCTTCATTAGTATCCACAGGCTCTTCCGCCGGTCGACCCATTACGCTACCATGACAAGTGATTCCCTAGTCTGCTTAGGCAATGGCGCCAAATGTTTACTTCACTGGGTGTAATTCAACATACTACATACTATGGAAATAAACTAGACTATATGTAGAACATGGAATAGAACAACAAATTGGGAAACATAATATGCTTAAAAGATGAGATGCTTCTATTCATTTCAAGTAAATATCACCATGTACAATCATAGAAATATCAACAGTACTATCAACCATGATCATCATAACATGTTCCCGACTACAAAAACTGAGTACATATAACGCTCGGTGGTGGTTGAGCAACCAACCGTCGTGACGTTTCATAACAACCCGTTACCACTAATCGGGACTTAGTTACTCGAATGCACATGACATTTATTACATTAATTATTCCCGCTACAACTATAGTTTTATTGGATTATAACAACTGGCCGACTACGACCAACTACACTACGGCCGACTACAGCTAAATATATTAACAGCTTACAATTATGATCAGTTTTCACTATAAATCAGCCCCCAACAAGATACTATTTGAACTTGGCAAGAGCATGTATGATTACCAACATCTCCTTATCATAAATAGAATAAGCTCTCTCACCACCTCTCAACTTCTTGCTCTTGAAGGCTATTGCATGTTTACTTTGCATGAGGAAAGCTCCTATGCCTTCACCTGAGGCATCACACTCAAGCGCAAAAGGCTTGGAGAAATCAAGAATGACTAAAATTGGGCATGAACTCATCAACTATTTGAATCTATCAAAGGATTGTTGTGTTGTTTCAGACAAAACAAATGCCCTCTTTTTCGTCAAATCAATGAATGGGGCAGCCAACTGTGAAAATCCTTTGACAAACCTCCTGTAGAAACCACAAAGCCCAAAGAACCCCTTCAATTGCATGAGGCTTGTAGGTGGAGGCCAATCAAGAATAGCCATCATTGCATCTGTGTCCCCAATGCTAACTGTTGTGACCTTTTCACACATCACCCCATTCAAAATGGGGACCCCCTAATTTTTGCTCCATTCCCGTCTTTTGGCTTTGGTTTTGTCTCTCTCTCTCTGTCTCTCTCATTTTTGTCTGCCTTTCCGGGGATGTGCCCGTCTTTGAGCTTAAACTTGAAAGTTTTGGCTAGGTATGTAGAATTAGGGTTTGCGCTTTTCATGTCAATTTGAGGTCAATTTGAGTTTGGCTATTGAAATCTGAGACTAACATTGTTGTCAGGGGGGCTTCGAACAAGTTTCCACTGAATTTTCACTGAATTCCGACAACTTACCATTTTAAGTAAATACTTGATTCGGGGCATTTTCTCAGCATAGTTGAAATTATGACTGGTACAATGCATTTTGAACACCCCGAGAAACCCGCCTACGAATTTTGAGCTGAAGTGAACAACTTTCTATTTTTAGCAAGTATCACCTTCAGAAACAAATTTTAGTGTTTACATGCAAAGTTTTTCAATGCATGACTAGAGAATATTTATGGGTTTTCCGAGACCTACGCGGTGATATAACATGCAAGATGAGATGATAACTTTCAGCAGTCTTCACTTCGGAGGCTATTTTTAGGGTTTTGCATGTTGGAGTCTTCAACGCATATCTGGATATTCTTTGTGGGTTTTTCAGAAGCTTCGCAGTGATGTAAGATGCAAACCGGGATTGGGACCTTTTTGTAGAGCTGTCTTCAAAGGCTATTTTAGGGTTTACATTGAAATATTCCCCTTAATTTTTTCTCAAAATTTAACACACAAACCAGCAACAAGTCACTGATTAGCGTTAGCTCCAAAAGTAAATCAGCATGGAAGTAACTCTAACCAAGAATGTTCACCAAGATCCCAATGTGGGCGAGGTGATAGCATATGGTCAGAGGATCATTAGGAGTAAACTGAACTGAAATTACAATTCATCTGCTAATGCAGGCATCCACAAGCAGTGGGGATACTCCACTTATTCAGTGGGTGAGATTATTACATTATTAAAGGCGGCAAGCCAGCCATTTAAATCTTCACTTCCACTTATTAACGTGGGGAAACTTACAATTAAAGAAAGATGATTATTTAAACTCAACCACTCAATCGTGGGAGTATGAAATTTAAACTAATTGCAGCAAATAAAATAAATAGCTGTTAGTACTACTAACTAGCTTTACAATGAATAGAAATAGCTGCAAATAAGAGAGATAAGCTTCTAGAATGTTCTTTATCCACACTGGCGGTAAACCATCCAGGGGTTACATATATGAGAGATTAATCATAAGATTTTGCAGCTAATTAAATGACTGGAACAGTACTACTGTTTACAGTCTTACAATGATAAACAACTGCAATTTTCAAGTGTTATTACAATCTTTACAAAGCACAATGAAATAGAAGATTTTTCCACTTGATATCCTCTCAATTAATGAAGCTTAAAACCAAAATCAGAATACTGAAGCAAACTGATATAAAAATCAGCAATCTGGAAATGATTATCAGCAAACTGAAAACACATAAAAATAATCACAACTCCTTCACAATACCTCCAGAAGATGAAATATAGCTTGCAAAAGCTCTTGAGAAGGTTGGCGCCCAATTCACAATGATAAAACAGCATCTAAACTCAACCATTAATTTATGCACGAATCCCAATGCTCTCCAAAAAGGTACGGCCTCCTTGCAAGGGCGATTTTGCTTAATAAAATCTGAAACTTGGAATTAAATTTTGATAACCTCCAAATATGGTCGCCTCTATTATAGAAATGCAATGATCAAATACCCAGAACCAAATAAAATTCATACTAAAAGCTGTATACAAAAATCACTTTCAGCCATGATAAACCAGCAACATAAAAACTGGAAATATCTCACCAAAACTCCACAATAATGCTCAATATGTACTTCTGGATGAAGCACACTCTCAATCCACCACCTAGGGAACCATAGTTGCAGGCCCGAAGAATGGAATAAATTTGCTAAGCTTTCCCTTAGCCGGATTCTGGATTCATTCCAGCAGCGTAACTTTGCTCTTCAAAAATATGCATAATCAGCTCTTCAAACAGCAACAATATATAAATTTCAATTGGCAAATGAAGCAACAAGAACTCTTCAAATTCCAAGAAGTTGAATCACTTCAACTTCCAAAAGGGATGCCACCTTTTTGCATTTTACTTTTTGAAATAATATAATATTACTCAACCTCCTTTTCACTTTGCAACAAATAAGCATTTAATAAATTATTAAATGCACAATTGACCCCCTTAATGGCCCCTCTTTAAAAACAACATGAAGTTATTACTCCTAGGCGTGGGGTACAACTGAGAAACATGAAATTTGACTAAGTATAAAAACTGAGTCCATGGAGATAACCAAAACCAATGCCAATATTGAAACTGATGGATAGCAAGATGACTTGAGTTGAGCTGCTGATGATGCTACTGCCAAATTTAGACTTACTAAAAATAGCCAACTGCTATAAATAGTAAGTTCACATCAAAACAATAGATAGCCAAACTGACACTAACTTGCAAAGGATTGAACTGGCTGCTAGACAGATCTGCCAAAAGATAGACTTGCTAAAAATAGCAACTGCTATAAATAGTAAGTCTGCACAACATCCTCTGAACGCCAACTGAGCAATATTTGAAAGAGGAAACCCTAATTTTCCACCTCAACTTAGCGTCGGATTTCGGGAAATAGGCTAAATCCTATTGAAGAGTGTAGGGCCAAAATGGGGACATTACATACATGAGAACTTTTTGCATGTCGCATATTCATCATGGGTTTTCAAAAGCTCAGAGGTAACATGGAGCGAGTTGACCACTTTTCAGGAACTTACTATTTTTAGCCAGTGCTTGCATGCAGTCCAGTTTGCTGGGTTTTTCTGGGTTTTGTGAGATCTCTCGAGCTGCGTGACATGCAAACACATCTGGTAGTTGATTGGTCACTTTTTTAGACACTATTTTTAGCAGGACCACTCCAGTAGCTCCCCAGCACTTCGGCATCACGAACAAGGCGACATGCAACAAAAACGGGGTCAAATAAAGATCACTTGATCAACATGCAAGTCACATTAGGGTTTCAAGCTTCGGGGCCTAAAATGAGAGGTCAAATGCCAAAATCTCCGAAAACCGGTGTATCCCACTACGATCAGTATCTTTCAAGGATTCCACTAGTAAAATTTGAAGGCAATCCTACTATTTATAGTAAGTCACTTCTGAAACAGGCCATAAATAGCAAGTTAGCGTGAAACACCAATGTGAACAAGTCAGTCAACCCACGAGGACCCTAAGGAACGAATTTCACGTCAAACAAAGTTGCAGAAGTCCTGAAATCAAGCACTTACTATTTATAGTAAGTCACTCCTCAAACAGGCTATAAAATGCAGGTTGACACAGGATGGCAATGTGAACAAATCAATTAGATCATGAGGATCCTATGGTGTAAATTTCAAGTCAATCCAAGCTACAAAAGAGTGAAAACCAGGGTACTTACTAAATATAGAAACCAGGGCAAGCAAGCTGAAAAATGACTAAGGTAGGAGAAATTCCTGCTACCCCACTAAAATGTGCCCTGTCTTCACAAGGCTTGGAGAAAGTTGCTAGGGCGTTGAACTTCCTGCTCAGCCCCCTATATGCGCCCTCAACTTGATGAAGGTGATGAAAAGTTTTCAAGTTTTGAGGAATCCCTCCTTGACCCCTGAAATGCGCCCAACTCCAAGGGGCATGAAGAAAAAGTTACCAAGTGTGGAAATCCTGCAGGGGTCTTGAAATGCGCCCATGTCACCTAGCACTATGAAAGATGTTCAAGAAATATTCTAAGTGTGAAATTCCTGCTCCACACCTTAAATGCGTCCAAGGAGAGTAGTGGTGAGAAAAATGGCTAAGGCAAGTTTAAATTCCTCCTTGATACCTCAAATGCGCCCAACTTGCTAGACTATTGAGGACGTTGAAAAAATTTATTAAGTGTTGAGTTCCTCCATGACCCCCCAAATGCGCCCATATTGAAGTTGGCCATGAAAAAAATTCTAAGTCATGAAGAATTCCTCCTTGACCCTCCAAATGCGCCCATCTCCAAGAGGTGTGAAGGAAAAGTAGCTAAGGTGTTAATTCCTGCTTGACCTCTCAAATGCACCCACATTGGAGGTGGCTCTAGGAAATGTGTTAAGTGTTGTTGAATTCCTCCTAGGCCACTCATATGCGCCCAAACTTGTTGAAGGTGGTGGCTTTTAAAAAAAAATATGCTAAGTATGTTGAAATTCCACCACCACTAGCTAAATGCGCCCAAGTTGATGGGCTAGCATGAAATTTTTTTCCAAGTGTTCAAATCTCTCCTCCCCTAGAGAAATATGCCCAACATTGAAAGAAGATGATAAAATTTTCTAAGGCATGGATAAATTGGCAGTAAATACATGAAAATGTGCCAACTTCATGAAGTTGAATAAAAATTTTCCCAAGGCAAAGCAAGAGAAAAAAAAATACGCCCAGAGATGAGGAATGAGGATAAACTTTGATGATGAAAATATTTTCTAAGGTATAAAATTCAAAAATTAAATGAACCCCTTCATTTGTAGACACATGAATTCTGCATTTTCTAAGGGGAATTTTCTTCTAGGTGTTGGATATCTTCGACAAGTGATTGATTTTACAACTTTCCACATCTTGCCAGAGATTTTGCTTGGGCGCCTGAATAATGAAATTTCCTAAGGAGAATTAAAATTTTACTAAGGCAAGAAGGAAAAAATATTTTTGAAAATAAAATTGCCTTGGTTGGTGAAATGGAAGTTGAGTGCCTAGATGATTTTGATCAAATTTTTCATGAAAATAATCTTACTAAGCCAAAGATGGATAAAATCAAAGTGTCAATGCCTTAGCTGGTGAAACGAATTTCTTAAGGGAGCCATTTGAGTTAATATTTTCAAAGATGATTTAAAAATGCTGGTGAAGTAAAATACGCCCATACCATGAGATGAATCTTTTGAAAATCTATAAGGTAAAATATACCAGACGCCAGATGCCAAGTGTTACAGCTTCCTAAGGAGGGAAATTTGAATTCTTGCAGCAGAGTAGTGGAAATTTAATAACTCAGCTAAAATTAGCTTCTTCTAGAATTCGACTTGGCTATATGTACTGTGAGTTTTGTTCATTTTTCTCCATCAGCTAGCAAGTTCGATTTGAGCTCCGAAGTGAAAGAAGATTGCAGTGTGAGGAAAATTGAGGGTGAAGAAATTCGAAGTTGAGCTTTGAGGAGGGATAAATTTGAAGCTGAGAAGTTATTGAAGCAAGCTTGGGTCGAATTTTTCTTGTAAGTGTTGGGAGTGTATTGTTGCAAGTAAATTCTCTAAGTGTGAGAGTTTGAAGTTACTGCACGAGGTGTTGAGGTTTGAAGCCGAAATTTAGTGTTGAAGCTTCTCATTTTCAAAAATCTGCTGGCAGCCCCAATGTAATTTTATTTTTCTAAGTTAAATTTCTAATGACTATCTTTTGTTTTTGCAGAATGGCTGAAGTAAGAATGACTGGCAAGGAAAATAATGTTGAATCCAGCAAGGTAAATGCGTCCAGACAAGCTGTGATCAAGAAGCTGAGCAAGTCATTCCTACCAGAGCCAAAATTCTCTTCGAAGCTGGGCAAGTTGAGTGACACAAATTTAGGCCCTTTCAATATGGAAGCTTTCAAAAGCCGAATGATGGGAATTGGAGGCCATCGTCCATCAATCACTTCACACAATATTGTCAGAAGTGGACTTTATGCAGCTGCTGGTTTCCCTCCAGCAATTCAGTGTTCGGAGTTGATCATGGAGTGTGCTAATTGTTACAACCCAGAGCGAAGGACTATCACTTCACCGGATGGCAAGTTGTTCGCCAACCTCACACCTGCAGCCATTGGCGAAGCATTTGGAATTCCCTCACATGAGAAGATGATTTACAAAACGAGAGAATGTGTTGAGCATATGTACGCTTCGACATTTGACAGATATGCTGATATGATAAACTCCTGTTGGATGAACAAGCCCAAGCCCACTCGCACGAAGTTGCTGAAGCAGATAATCTCAGATGATCTGAAGCAGGAATATTGTGATTTGATTATGATGCTTAGCAGAGTCGGAGGATGTCCCCAGGCATTTGTCTTTGAACCTTGGATGTTTTACTACATCAACCTTGTGCTAGAAGGCAAGGAGCATATTGACTGGGCAGTGATGATCAGTGATAATTTGCATGAACAACTCGGGAGTTTGAGGAGAACGAAGACGTTTTATATGAGCTCATATCTCGTCTATATGTTGGCTCGTATGACAAAATATAGAGGGATATCATACAAGGCGTCGATTGGATGTGGCTCTCAGCAGTTCAAGATTCATGAGGCTTGTCCGCAGCTGCACTTGGCGAGCACATCTCACTACAAGAGAGTCAACGACGCCTTCACCATGCACATAATGAGATCACTTCAGCAAAGAACTCACCACAGGATATCAAAGGAAGCTCAGGAGTTAATAGAAAGGTATGTGTGTTGGTTTATCCAATTTCCGAAATTCACTTACATCAGGCTGCAAGGGTTCTCTTCATATCCTTACAAGTTGCCCAGATACCCTATGAACAAGATCTTGATGTTAAAAATATCTAGGCAACTCATTGCCTATGATAAGATTCAGAAGAAAAAGAAGAAGGGAGGACTTGACTTCCTAATCATCATGGGAATTCAGATGAAGTGTGTCCTTCACTGCAGGCAGCCAAGGAAGCTAAAAATGAGCTTCAATTTTTCCACCTTTCTTACCACACTAGTAGGCAATATTATGATCCTCACAAGAATATCAGATGGATATTGTCAGAGGAGTTCAGACATAAGGCAAATATTGAAGATTTTTGGGCTAGTGCGTTAGATGAAGCTGAGGTAAGAAGAAGGATGTTTTCAAGATTACCTTTGGGCATGATTAGGGAGTGCGAGATTGTTCCAGTGCCGGACCATGTAGACGAGGATATGAACGTTCTTCATCCAGATTACGAGATAGTGAGGGATATACCACTCCCACTTCTAGATTGGTCGGAGCCAAAGATTGTGGATTTGGACACACTTTGCATACCAGTCCTGACATTCACCAGAGGATGGGCTGAGAGGCATGTGAATAGGCTTAAGAGCAGGTCCATTCCTCTTACTTATAACTTGATGGGAGATCATAGGTCGCCAACTGCTACAAAGAAGAAACAGGTTGCTCGAGCTCTAGAGTCACGAAGGAGAGAGCCAATCCAGCCAGAGCCTCCAAGAGTTGAGGTGGCATTACCTACGCCATTGGAGACTCATTCTCCAAGTATACAAGAGGTTTCATTGTTTGTTGATCAGAGGAATATGTTGAATAAGGAACAAGAATTATAGGAGGCAAATTAGCCACCTCGTCGGGAGTCTGTTGGCCAGAGTGTCAACGCACCTATCAGAGATAACCAGCAGGAAGAAGATGAAGAAACGGCCACAGATACACGCTTCCAGCATGAGCTTGAGGCGGCATTAGAGGATGACACGGTTACAGGGCAAGAGGCCCAAGGTTCAGGAGATACTCAGCCCGTAGAAGTTGGTGACGCTCGCCAGCATGAAGTTAGGGAGGAGGTTCGTGAAGAAGAAGCAAGGAATGAGCAGCCATTTATTATTTCTGACCTGCAGCAGGTAGTACCTGATTGGCTCAGAGACAGGATGAGGAGGAGCCCCGTTGAGGAAACTGATCCAGTAGTTGAGATGGAAGAATTCTTGGGAAGGATCAACGCGCCTCCAACAAAGAAGAGAGCTAGGAAGTTTTCAAAGATTTTCAACAGATGAAGATGGCTCTCGCACCCTTCATTTGGTTGTGCCAAGAATTGAGTGTGATCGAGATGAGGTTGTTCCAGGAAATTATGTGATCACCACCATGGAGTTAGGTCGCCCCAAGGGAGCACAAATAATTGAGTGTGATAACTCCTACCAGGCACTCAAGGACAAGTTACTTTGGACTTAAGGAAAATATAAGAAGTTGAAGAAGGAGCACAAGACTTTGATTGGTTACGTGCAGCATTTATCTCGTCCTTGTGGACAAGAGAATCCGACAATTGAGTTTCCAGCCGATCTTCCCAGAGAATCAGTTAGCGGCTTGGAGGACTTGAGGAAGATGGCACAAGAGGCGGATAAGTGGGTTGCTAGTGTTCGTGCTGAGACAGAGAAGTTTATGGAGGATCTCGCTCATTCCTATCAGCAAGCTTCCAGCATTATGGCACGGATGGATGTAGTTGATCAGGCTTGGGGCGATCCTCATATCTATTAGACCAAGGTTGTCCTTCGTCTAGAAGCTTTGATGCATACTCCCTTACGGACTTTGGTTGAGGGAGGCGTGATACAGGAGGGTGATAGATATGACTTCACCAGCTGGTACTCTTCAGTTGTCACAGGCCGAGGATTCTTTGATGCAGCACAGGCAGATTCGGCCAGAGTCAAAAAGGCCATGAGGAATATTATAGATGGAGTCCTGAACACGCTTGAGGCTATCTTTGCTAGGAGATTGACTTCGGAGGAGGTAACTACAGATAGTTTGAGGAGTGGATCGACGCCTTTCTCTTCAAAGGTGAAGACTTTCGTTCAAGATGACTTTGAGAACACCTCGACTTTCTCCAGCCTAATTCAGAATACCCAGGATGCCTTGACCGCTTGGACGAAATCTTGCACTCAACATGGGCAGATGGTAACAGTACTTGAGTTTCAGCTTGATCATATCCCGCCTATCTCAGTTCAGGAAGTTGAAGCAGTACTGGCCAGGTTCATTGATTTTGTAGCCAAGGAGGAGAATGGAAACGCCTTTTCTGGATGATGACCTTCTGGGTGATTGTTAGTGGGCATTGATTGCCTTTGCTATTTTGGGAGTGAGTGGGAATCTTTTGACTCATTTATTGTACCACTCCTCATTCTGGTGGTTTTTAGGGTTAGGGCTTATGTGGCTTGATCTGGGCCCTCCATTTGATTGTAATCTGAGTCGTCCATTGGACTGGGCCAGCTATAAAAGGGGCATCCCCCCTCATTTGTAATTCATTAGACTAGACAGTAACATTCTGATAGAGCATAGAGAGATAGTTTGGAGTTAGCATTAGTTTGTTAGCATAGTTGAAGAAGAAAGAAAGTTTTTCCTTTGAAAACTTTGTAAGAAATTGTTGTGAACACTCTCTCAATAAAAAGAGTTTTCATTGATGATGATCTCGTCTTTTGTTGTGAGTAGCTAGCGAGATTTCTTTGTCTTTCTACTTCAAGTAGGACTTAAAGTACAGCAATTTTCCTTTTCATGCATGTAGTTAGTTGTGGATTGTGGTGTTTGATCAAGGCAGCTTCGTTTAACCCATACCACTAGCAACTTGCTGACGGCAAGTTTGCCTTGTGTGGTCGACTGGAATACTCTTTAAGCTTAATTTTAGTTATGATTCACGTTTTGGCATGCGTCGTCGTGATGGTGTCCTTATGCTGAATTGTAATTTGAACATTCCTCGCTACCCCTTTGAAGATTGCACCGACTTTGTAGAGGTTGTCCAACGTGAGGTGAAGCAAAGTCTGGTTGAAGTCTGTGAGAGTTGATCGCCACATCCCACTCTTAGATTAGTCCTTAGCTTTCTAATCCCTGCAGCCATGCAATTCAGTACATTCCTGGTTAGTTTAGAAAGAAAAAGAGCTTTATAGATATACCTTTCGAGTCGAGTAAAATCCTCTTTCACTTAGTTCACTGTTTGTTGTCGAACAATTACGTAAGTCCCCCTTGAGATTACCAGCAAATCACATCAAGCCAACTGAGACTATCCACTGCATAAAGGAACCTTGGAGTTAAACGCATGAATTTTCTTGCAATCTTAGCATGCGGAATACTTTGATCAAGAGAGGATAGAGTATCTGTTGGAAACTTTATTCTGTGTTGGTGCAGTCACGAAAAAAACATCAACACTAACCACATAGAAGTCATCCTTGACTTCATAATTACCCAACTAAAGGCTGAGCTGAGGAATCATCCTAGTACAAGTAATGGTGAAACCATCTGCAACCATCAACCTCCTGTGTCTGGAGTCCCATGTGTGCTACGAGTACCTCATCAATAAAATTATGTGTAGCCCCTAAATCAAGCAAGGCTACCAATCGTTGCCCCTTAAGAACTCATCTATGCACAAAGACTCATTCTTCTGGAAGCTATAAAGTTGGGCAAGCTTCCCCTCTTTTGTCTCCTCTCTTCCAGCCTCTTCAGGAGGCTCTTCCCCTTCTTTCTCATTCGGATCAAATTGCTAGTCTGAACTTTCTGATACACTTTCCTCTGGTGAATAATACTCTATCTGATGCATCTTCCCCTTTGTGGCACACATATGATCCCTAGACCAAGGCTTCTTACATTTGAAGCATAAATTCTTCCTCCTAAGGTCATTAAGAGTGTCTCCATCAATCCTAGTGACTGATTTTTTCTGTTCATTGCTGTCCTTAGTGAATGGTCTCTTATCCTTCTTGTGCATGAATGGCTTGGACTGAAATTTTGTCTTAGGGACAGCCCACTCCATACTTCTCGCCTTCTTCATAGCCTCCTGCAAGGTTGGAGGTTCTAAAGCCTTAATCCATCCCCTAAGTGGCTCAATAAGTCCCTCACTGAATAAAACCACCAATCTTCTCTCTATAATCCCTGAAATCATCACTGAGAGCCTTTGAAATTCTGAAACCTCAACGATGCCATATTGCTTCAGCTAGGCCACCTCTCTGAAATGTATCTCGGGGTGTTTCTTATCAAACCTCTCGATGAGCTTAGTGGTAAACTCATCATACGAAGTGATATACCTATGACCCAAGGTAACAAGGCCATGGTACCACCACTCATGTGCTACCTTGTCAATATGTAGAGTGGCAAACTTAATTGCCTCATCCTCCGCCATCGGTCTACGGGCCAAGTAATTGTCAAGCTTTTGTACCCAAGCCCTCACTGTGCACTTATACTACCATCAAAGTGGGCAAGTGTTACCTTGCCAATGGCCTACTATAAGTCTCTCTGCACTACTAGTCCTCTGTGATCAACTCTACCACCACTTCTCTTCCTCTTCTAATCCAAGAACTTGTTGTAAGACAAGTTCACCTCAATATCTTCAGGAAGAGTGTCATATTCTGCATATCCTTCCCTTAAGCTGTCCACAAAAGGTAAGGAAGAATCTTGGTCAGGCTATGAAGTCACTTTAGGTAAAAACAAGGGCTGGAAAGGTCTGGAAAAAGTGTTTTGAGTCCACTGTAATACGCTATCCACCATTGTTTCCTTGCTGATATGTGGAACTACTGTCTCCATTTGGTGTTTGGTTAGCCTACGTGGTGTTAGGAGTAGCATGAACCACAACGTTCTACCCAATCTTCCCCAAAAGCTGAGACATCATGTCCATCATAGTGTCGAACTTCTTCTCCATCCTAGCTACTAGACTCACTAATCTTGGTCCACCTTTTCCCCTTATCAGCCATGTTACCTGTAGTTCTTTCCCCTTCACCTGGTGGATCCTGTTGCATCTTTGTTCCCTGTGAAGACTCCCAATCAGCCTTAAGAACCATCGAGACAATATGACCCTTAGGAGTGGGTGGGGGCTGCCACTATCCTTTCTTTAACTCCCTCTGAAAATACCTTTGAGCTCTCTCACTCATAGAACGGAACGTGTTGATTGCATGTGACTACATAGGCTGGCAGGAAAGAGTGGCTTTGATACCACTGTAACATATACCCCTGATTTTTTTTTTTTCTGAATTTCACTGTATGTTGTTTGTTTGTTTTGCTGATGTGTTTGTGAA
>VDFB02058315.1:0-46525 GCA_007258455.2 Sequoia sempervirens
AAATTATAGGAGACAAGAATAAAGGTGTACAAACTAGAAGAAAGATTGCAGAAGAGTATTTCCTAATTTCCAAGATTGAGCCTAAAGATGTTAGTGAAGCTTGCAATGATGAACACTGGATGGAAGCCATGAAGGAAGAACTAATGCAGATTGAAAAGAATGATACATGGATACTTGTTCCCAGACCTAAAGATAAAAATGTGATTGGTTCTAAATGGGTCTTTCAGAATAAGCTGAATGAACAAGGTGAAGTGGTCCGGAATAAAGTAAGATTGGTATGTAAAGGTTATTCACAAATGGAAGGTATTGATTTTGAAGAAACCTTTTCCCTTGTTGCCTGAATTGAAGCTCTAAGGTTATTTCTTGCTTATGCTGCATATAAGAACTATAAAGTCTATCAAATGGATGTGAAGTCAACTTTTCTAAATGGTGAGCTAGAAGAAGAAGCATATATTGAACAGTCGGATGGATTTGAACTGATTGATAAGAAAGACATGGTTTGCCAACTGAAGAAAGCTCTATATGGACTCAAGAAAGCCCCTAGATCCTAGTATGCTAGACTGGATAAATATTTACTGAAGCTTGGATTCAATAAAGGTACTACTGACAACAACTTGTATCAATAAAGGTACTACTGACAACAACTTGTATTTCAAATTGGATCATGACAAAGAGTTAATTATTGAGGTCTTTGTTGATGACATTATTTTTGGAGGAGATTATAATCTATGTATGAAGTTTGCTGATGAAATGAAGAATGAATTTGAGATGAGCATGATTGGAGAGATGAATTTATTTCTAGGATTGCAAGTTACTTAGTTAGATAAGGGGATCTTCATATCTTAGTCCAAATATGTGAAAGAGTTGCTAAAGAAGTTTGGCATGGAAGACTCAAAACCTGTTGGTACTCCCATGGTAATAGGATGCAAGTTAACTCAGAATGATGATTCTCCTAAGACAAATCAAACAAGATACATGCCAATGATTGGTGGATTTCTCTACTTAATTCAGACCAAACCAACGATTATGAATGTTGTATGTATGGTTGCTAGATTTCAGGCTAATCCAAAAGAGTCTCATGTGACTGTTGTAAAGAGAATCTTCAAGTATCTGAAAGGAACAGTTGACTTTGGGCTTTGGTATCCTAAGGATGATGATCTTACTTTTAATGCATATACTGATGCGGATTGGGTAGGAGATGTAGATGGAGGGAAGAGTACTAGTGGTGGTTCCTTCTTCCTAGGGAAGCAGTTGGTGTCTTGGTTGAGCAAAAAGAAGAATTCCATTTCTCTATCTACTACTGAGGCAGAGTATATTGTTTCTGAAAATAATTGTACTCAAGTGATGTGGATGAAACAGATGCTGAAAGATATCAGAGTAGTATATGATGAACCTATTGCCATATACTATGACAACTCAAGTGCAATTAACATATCAAATAATCTAGTGCTACACTCTAAGACCAAGCATATATCAATCAAGTTTCACTTCTTGAGGGAAAAAGTGAGTGAGAAAGAAGTCAGACTAGAGTATGTTCCTACCAAAGAATAGATTGTAGACATTTTCACCAAGCCATTGCTAAAGGATACTTTTGAGTATCTCAAAGGTATGCTAGGGGTGATTACCCCTCCTGATATGAACTAAAGATGCATTTTCTTGCATCAATCCATGTGCTTCATAGATATTTCCTAATCCGGATTGATGTTTCCATGGGTGCTACTCAGGGGG
Organism: Sequoia sempervirens; assembly: GCA_007258455.2. Taxonomy (NCBI): domain Eukaryota; kingdom Viridiplantae; phylum Streptophyta; class Pinopsida; order Cupressales; family Cupressaceae; genus Sequoia; species Sequoia sempervirens. The sequence goes on from VDFB02058315.1 coordinate 1,729, forward strand.
AGTAGTTAGATGTGTAGATATGTGGTTCAGAGCTTGTATGTGTGAACATAATGCTTATCTTTTCCATTGATGTCAAAGGGGGAGAAAAGTCATGTGAAAAACTGTTGCTTATCTAAGAAGAGAGTCTTGTGGGGAGAAGATCATGTAGAAGAGGTTAAGGAAGAATAGTTAGAATCTAAGGGGGAGTAAGTGTTGATTGAGTTTTGGGTTGATGGTGTTTTTCACATCATGTGTTGCCATCAATTCCAAAGGGGGAGATTTTTGTATGTTGTGGTTGTGTTTCTGATATGTGGTTTTCATTGATGTCAACACTATTAGCATTATTGTATTGAAGGCTGAATATGTTGAGGATATTAAGGAAATTGTTAAAGGAAGAGTTGCAGGTTACCAGTGGAATAGTGAAGGTCATGAAGGTGTTTTGCTCTGTATGTTGAAGATCAGTTGTTATGGACTAAAGGTTTTAGTGCTGAGAGTATCTATTTCATCAACTGGAAGTTTCAGAGGTCCACGTGAAGATTTGATTGTGCTATGATCATTTGTGTTCTAACAATATTTATGTGGGTTATGTTAGTGTTCCTGATTAAAGTTTATGTGTTTTTAGTAATTTATGTTGCTCTAGATGATTCTATGTTAGTTCTTATTGTTTGTGGATGCTTCTAGATCATTCTCTATTCTTTTTGTACATTCGTGTTGATCGGTGTGCTCGTGGTCAAATATTTTTCTTGGTATGTTCGGGTTTTCATGTTCTTGGATGACATGATGGTTGAAACATGTTATGGATCCTTGAAGATTTAAATTTGAATGTTTGGCACACTCGAGGATATTTTTTGGGTTGTATCATGATATTAGTCGATGGTGTTTGATCCACATTGAAAATTTATTTGCAAATTTGGGCCGACATTGAAAATATGTTTTATATTTTTTTGGTCAACAAGGTTGTTGATGTAATTTCATGTTGCAGATATATAAGAGTGATTGTTTGAGTGAAGTTAGTGTGTGTATGAAGTGAAGAAAAGCTAGAGAAGAGAAAGTGTGTGAATATTGATCTATTCATTCGATTACAGAGCAAAGTGAGAAGAAGTTTGACCAAAGTGTGAAGAAGGTTTTTTGTGCCTAATTGGAACTGTAATCAGGCTTGTGTAGAAGCTATTTTCTCAGTTCATACCTTGTGGATATAATCCATATATTTGTGTATTTTTGAGTAGTGAGCCCTCTTGTATTTGAGCAGTGAGCTCTAGGAAGTGTGCCTGAATGCATTTGCATTCCCATTATTTTTCCTATACTTTTAATAGGGTATACTATGGACTAACATCCATCGTGGTTTTTCCCCTAATAGGGTTTCCACATAAAAATCTTGGTGTTCTATGTGCTTCTAATATGTTGATTGTTCATGGTTTATTATTCATTCATCAAATCTGAGATTAAGTTAAGTTTGAAAATTTTAAATATTCTGTGACAATTGATTCACCCCCCTCTTAGTTGTTTGTCCTTGTTTTTCCAATAGTTTGTCCCCAATTGTAATTGTTGTGAGTAGATGTGTGTGTCCCTATTCATAACCTTGATATTGGATAGATGTGTTAGTCCCTATCCTCAGTTCCATGGGTAGAAGTGTTTGTCCCTATCCTTAGATGAAAGTACACTAAGTGTAGTGAGGCTAGTTCCACTATTGCTTGACATGAGTAGATGTGTATGTCCCTACTCTTATCTTATATTTTTTGGTGAGCTACTATGTGTGGTCATCAAGTATTGTGATGTACTTTCACCCCATGTTCACACTAAGGGGGGATGTTGGGAATTAGTGTTCACGTAGGTGTTAGTAATTATGTAAATGTAGAAAGGTAATTACTATTGTAATAGTGAAGTTGTTAATAAACAAATTACTAATATAGGTTTGATGGTTAGTCATATATATTGCTAAAATAACAATATAGTTAGTTTGTTATACTCGCGAATAATATTTCAGGATATTTGTTATAACACCTTCCTATTAAATAGGAGGTGTTTGGCTATATAAGTGGCTATATATTAGCCATGTATTGAATTAAAATGGTGACATTGAAGCAATATATTATTATTTTGTACAAAACTTTTTGCTCCACCCATATTTTCTAATAAGATCAAAGAGGGTGCTCAAGCCCCCAAGATCTAATATCCCATGGAAAACCAACATAAGGACAAAGGGACACATAGGATGTGTAAGATATGTGCAGTAAGAAAAGATACACAAGCATGCAATATTAAAGCTAATGTAAAAATGGATGAACTAGAAAGTTGCATTATGCCACATCCATCAAATATGTTCACATGGATTTACTGGTGAGAAAGCTATGTTGTGCTTGGTAGCCATGAAAATATGCTCAAAAGGGTTAGTGTGCTCTGATATACACTAGGTGATCCCCCAAGGATAGATTAGATACACACACTAGGTCTACAAGGTGTGTATCCATAATAAGGTGGTAGATGGAAAAGTCACGCTAGGTCTACAAGCCTTCCATATGTCAGCCATACCAAAATTTATACTCCTTGATAACTTTGATTTGGTGCCACAACATGATCTAGATACTATGCCAATGCTACTCTAATTTCAACCTTTGTGAAAAAAGTGAAGTGAAAAATGAAATGAATCCAATGTAATAATGTAAATGAAAATATCACACTTCCTAGGAGATGTATGCTATCATCACTAATAAGGGAACATGCAAGCAATGAGCGGGGGACTATATGCCCCTCACTTAAAATGTCAACATAATTGCTATGTTGGTATTTTAAGTAGAAAGGGGGGAAGAGGGGATCCTTGAAAATAATGCACACCTCCAAAAACTAGTTATCCTTCCCCACCAAGCATAGAGACAAAGACAACCACCAAGGACTATCATGTTGCTGCCAAAATAAATATTTTTGCACTTAAGATTGTACCACCATGAATGGAAATGGGCAGAATGCATAAAGCTACCAATTCCATATAGTGATGAGCAACATGATAAGATGAAAATTATTAATAATTAGAGGAAGTAGGTGCATCAACACAAGAGCACCACAATCCTTAAGATGTTGAATTTTATTACTTAAATCCTTACATTCATTGGTAGAATGACCATGCACTCAATGATATGCACAAAATTAAATTTTTTTATAAAATTTATTTGATGTTCTTGGAGGAAGAGTAATCAAGTGAGCTTTGAGAAGCCTCAACAAGATAGTCTCTTGATCAATAGTAGAAGATATTATTTTCTTTTGTGAAAGAGATTTTTCTTGCTTACTAGAAGTTGTCATACATACACAAGACTTTAGGTTTAGATTGTGATATTTTGTACTCTCCCAAAAAGGAGGGTGTAAAATCTAATGAAACCCAATCCCCACTAAAAAATTTGTTTAAAGATGAAGCAATATTATGACCATGATGTATATTTGTGCTAGGAGTGTTTTACATGATGACATTGATATTAAGCGAAGGTTTCTTTGATTCTTTCATTTCTTTCAAAGGACAATAACTAAGAGCTCTTGTTTGTTCTTGCAGGGTAGGCTCTATAGGGACACAAATACCTTGTTCTTTAACACCACATCCTTTTCCATTATATCCAAGTTGTTTCAAAAGATCATAACCTCTTCCATAAAGTTTTTTCATTTCTTTTGAAGAAGGTGGTTTCTCATTATCACACTCATCATATGTGGATGTATAATTTTTGTTTTCCTTCTTTTCTAAAAGTTGTGGACTCACATACTTTTGATGACTCAAATTGCGTTGATATTATGGTAGCTTCTTTCTCTCTTTTTTTATTTGTGTGTAATCTTGTATTCTCCATTGAATGTAGGTGTAAAATCTAAGGAACCCCAATCATTGTTCAATAGTTTTGTGATTGATGAAAAATACTTCTCTTTCTCTTCTTCTTGCATGGGTTCCACTTTTGTAGTTAGTGTCAATGTTGTAAGAGCATTTTTCATTCTGGGTTCAATTTGTAAACAACTCTTAGGTTCTGGATCAGCTTTTACTGTGTAAACCTTGTTCTTGTAAGTGTATTTTAGTAAATGATGTAATGTTGAAGGGACCACATTCATTGTGTGAATCCATGGTTTTCCCAAGAGAAGATTATATGAAATATCATTAGGCATGACATGGATAGGAGTTTGTAAAGTAACCCTATCAACTTTAATAGGAAGTGTTATCACACCAAGTGGTTGTTTAAATAGATAAAGAATATGGTTGAATTTTAGTCTTGTCCACTCTCATTATATCCAAAAAATTTACAATACAAGTTCATTGAGTGTCAAACCTTTATTAGTAAGAGTACGTTTAATGTCAAACCTCTTAATTTACTAGCTTGTATCATCAAAGCATCACTTTTTTTTGTGTTTCCAAAGGAGGTAATTCACTTTGATGAAAGAGAATGTCCAAATTAGGTGAATTCATATTATCAATCATGGCTACCACATCATTTGGTTACACTTTAGGAGGGATAACAAATTGTTTTAAAGAAATTTGAAGCATGTTATGGTAAAGATGTGATGCTTGAATCAAATCCCACAAGGATATCTTAGCAGGAGTGTTACGAAGTTGTTCCATAATATCATACTCATTTCCACTATATGTGAAGGTAAATGAGGGGAACTAGGAAAAATGGGTTGAGGAAGTGATATCAATGGAGGAATGGTTTGTGGTTGTCTATTTTTCCTTATGTTATGTGTATGAGCAACAGTATTATAACTTGGTTGCTACAAAACATTGTTACTAGTGAGTTGCCTTGTAACATTTAAGATATGCCCTAGAGGTTTTGATTGGTGTTGAGGTGGTCCTATGATAAGAAGTGGCTTAGGAGGTTCAATAATCAAGGGAGATCTAGTGGTCCATTACACATTCATAACCTTAGTGGATTTGACTTTTTTTTATGATCTTCTATCGATGGGAGTCTAAGGTGACCTTAGCATGTTCATCTAAGGAACCCATATTAGTATCAAGGATATTATCCTCTTGCAACATAATATCTTCCCTAGTAGGAGAGGTTTTAGGAGAGAGGTAAACAAGATTCTCATGACATTCAATGGTTGCATCTTCTAACACCAAGACACCTTTGTCACAAGTAGGAGAGATGTTGAGAGAAGGATAATTATGATTGTCATGATTGTTAATGATTGCATTCTCTTTCACTAAAACATTCTCACAAGTGGGAGATGAATGGAGACTAGGCAAAGTGATGTTAAGAAATGTGTCAATAATATCATCCTCTTATGCCATAATATCCTCCCAAGTGGGAGAAGTAGGGGGGAGGGATAAAAAATATTCTCATGACGTTCAATAATTGGACCTTGTAACACCAAGATACCTTTGTCCCAGGTAGGAGAGGCATTGAGAGAAGAACTACTATGATTCTCATGATTGTCTATGATTATATCCTCTTGTATCAAATCATCCTCATAAATGGGAGAGGTATTAGGGGTTGAGTGAAGGATAGGTAAGGTGATATTAAGGAATGTGACAATGATTTTTCTCTGCTTGTAAATGATCTTATTTTGTTTCCCTATATTGTGCTCATAACTAGGGAGATTGTACTTATACAAGCCATTATTTACCATATCAAAACCACATCTTTGAAAAGGAAACATGCTTCTATTTATGAAAAAATGTGAACTAATCTATCCAAAGCATGTAATGCTTTAGAAATGTAAATAATTGTCCTATAGATTTGATGATTTTCAATACTAAAATATAACAATTGTTTCCAAATTTGCAAAAAAAAAAAAAACACTTTCTTGCGCATGCAATAACAATTTTTTAGAATTTCAAAATAGAATTTTGCAAGCTAGAATAGATTGATAATACAAGGAAAAAATATTGTACAAGAGTTATCTGAGACACATGTACAAGGACAGGTTCACCCTAGGGAAAATGAGTCCTTGGATAGGGTTCTAAAAATAGAAAGTTTAAAGTTTTATATTGTTGTTTGATGTTTCTTACTCTGGTTGCAAATAAGTTAAATAGTGATAGTTTTTGGGTCAGTATAGGATCATGGGGGTCTAACTAGGCCTTTAAGTGGCAATGAAAATTCAAAAAAGCAGAGTTAGACAACTTGACATAAACATTTGAATAGACCTTATTAACATAATTTTGGTGCAGGAGCACCTTGGAACAAAAGTTGTCAATCTAGGTTGATTAGGAGTAGGCTCTAGTTATGAGTCATTTTTGTCTGAATAAGGTCAATAATACCAATTTATACTATAATTAGTCACTTTTATGGTCATTAGGTGTTTAGGTGGGTTGGATTACAAAAAGTGCAAAAAGATGAAAAGTTGTCATATAGGAAATATTGCAAAGTTGCAAAAAACATATTTTGTGGAATTCCAACAGTCAAGTCATCTTAAAAGGAAGTTAGGAAGTTGTGGGAAGTTTATTATAGATGGAAAAAGTATAAATAAGATGCAATGCATTTTTGTAAGACTAATTTTGAAGATTTGAAAGAAAAATCAATTGAAATAACCCTATTTTTTCTAGATTTCCTATGTTTTCTTCATAGTTTTTGGATTGTGAGGCCCGTACAACTGCATAAAGTTCTAAATTTTTTTGAATTAATTTAAGGTGTGAGTTGGCCTCTTAATGAATTTTATTTGAGCATCTAACAATGAATTTGGCATAAGTTTGAGAAAATTCTTTATGACTGGTCTAATACCCTGTTTTAAGGGTTTGTAAGCCTCAAAAATGGAGAACTAAACCATTCCACTTTATGTGGCTCCTGTAACTTGTGGAATGGGTCTGCAACATTATTAATTAGGTTTTTTAATGTTGTTTGTGTGTATGGGAGGTCAAAAGGTGTGTTGGGCATGATGACCTAGAGTGAAAGTTTGAATTTTCCAAGTGGAAGAGTGAGGTTTTGACATGGTAAAGTGTGTAAGGTGTTGGGGCGGTATTATTTGATGTTTTATTAAGCATGTGTAGAATTAATTGAACCTTTTTGAGGTGGTTTCAAGTCAAGTTAAGGTCTGGTAATGTTTTTTTCAATAAGCCCTAGGTTTTAGGCAATAAATGAGGGTTTCTTGTTGTGTCCCTTTGGAGTGAGTTTTTCTTCAAGAAAATTGTGTAATATGTGGTTTTAACACCTATTGAGTGCTTCCCTAGTGGTTTTGAACATTGGTGAAAGGTTTAAGGACAAGTTCCTTTGTAAAATAGGCCTAATTTGAGGTCTAGTTGATGTTAAAAACCTGATTTGAGAGAGTTGTTTCAAAGAAGCCTATTGTGGCCTATTGATATGTTTTTGGACACCTTAATGGGTCCCTGAAATAGTATTGGTTCTAGTCTGAAAGGATTCCATAGAGAAGATATACCCGATTGAGTGGGTTGGCTATGCTATAAGGAATTAGGTTGATTTTCTGAAAAGTGAAGAATTCTAAGAATTGTGACTTATGAGTTGTGTTGCAGGACCTCCCCTGGTTACATCAAGTGGTATCAGAGCCTAGGGATTAGAACTCTAGAAGTTGAAAGGTTGTAGATTGAAGGTTGAAGAAGTTTCATGGAAAGATGCCTCCAAAGGCCAATGTGATGGAAAAGGAGATAAAGGAATTGAAAGAGTAGTTGTTACAGAAGGAAAGGCTCTATAGAGAGTCTCAAGAAGCCACCTTATCTAGGATAATAGTTCTGGAGAAGAATCAAAGAAGAGGAATGGTGAATGAAGACCAGAGTGATAAGGAGGATGAGGGGGAAGAAGGAAACCCTCTAGTTGGAGTCCAGGATGATGAAGATGACTTAGACCATGAATAAAAGAGAATGGTCAAGATGCTAAAGGTAGTAAAAGGTGACAACAATCCAAAAGTGAAAGTTTAAGTGCCTATGTACGAAGGTAAGATGGATAGTAAAGAGGTTTTGGCTTGTATTGATGCCTTAGATAATTTTTATGAGTTTGAAGAGATAGAGGATAGTAAGAAGGTGAAATATGCAAAGAAAAAATTGAAGGGCCCAACCCTAACATGGTGGAACTTTGTTCAAGAAGATAGGATCAAGAAATGTAAGTCCAAGATAAGCTCTTAGGATAGGATGGTAGCAAAGGTAAAGGCTCAATTTTTACCAGTAGATTACTCCATACAAACCTTTATGAAATTGCAAGATTTGAAGCAAAGGGAGTTAGATGTGATGTCTTATACTGAGGAATTTCATAGGTTATGCATTAGGTCAAGCCACAATGAAAATGAGGTTGAAAGAGTGGCCAGGTATTTGAGTGGTTTGAGATTGAGCATAAGAGATGAAATTAGTTTGAAGCCTCCTAAGATAGTGGAAGAATGTTTCCAAATGGCAATAAGGGCAGAGGTAACATGAATAGAGGGAGAGGTACAAGGCAGACCAATGAAGAACAAGAGAGTGCAAGCAAGGGTAAAGAGAAAAATACTAATTTTAGAGGTGGTTATAGAGGCACAAGGGGTAGATTTGGTGGTAGGAATTCTAAAAATTTTGCAGGAAGGTGTTATAAGCGCGGTGAGTATGGTCGCCCTACTTGGAAATGTCCTAAAAATATTGGTTCAACATCTAGTGGTGGAGAAAAGAAGAATGATAGGAGAGCCCAAATAGTTCATGAAGACGAAGCTAAAATTTCAAATTTCAATACACTTTGTGTTGCTCCTAAAGTAGGTGAAAGTTTGATGATGAAAAGACAAATCTTGAAGACATCCAAGGAGAAGGAGCTAATTCAAAGAAGAGCCTTGTTTAGGACAACTTGTAGATGCAAAAATAAGGTATGTAAAGTGATTGTTGATTTTGGATGCACTAACAACATGGTATCTAGTGATATGGTAGACAAATTGAACTTGCAAAGAGCACCTAGAGAAAGGCCATTCAAAGTGTCTTGGGTTAGTGAAAATAAACCCCTTGTGGTGAATGAACAAGCTACTGTTGAATTTCAAATTGGTCAATACAAATATAGGATTGTTTGTGACATTTTTCCTATGAGTTGTTGCTATGTTTTACTAGGTAGGCCCTGGTTGTTTGACAGGTCATCCATGTACAATGGAAGAAAAAATGCATACACAATTGAAAAAGATGGGAGAGTGTTCATTCTAACTCCATTGGTTGAGGAGACAAAAGAGCAAGGTGAGATCATCATGATAAGGAGAAAGGAGTTTGTAAATGTTGATGGAGGTAAGAGTAAGAGTTTGGTAGCCAATGCAAGGCTTGACAAAGATAGGATAGTAGATAGGAAGGATAAGGATAATGTGCAGACAGAGGTGAAGAAGAATGCTTTTGTGTGGAAAAGAAAAGAAGAGGGAAATGTGACTCAGGTTGGTACAGTCAAGGGTAAGTGTGAAGTGCAAGAAAAGAGTGAAGGTATATTGATAGGGATAGTCATGTGCCTTGTGGTGATGAAACAAGTGAAAAGGCAGTCTAGTGATGTTGAAACAAAAGTCTTTGAGATTGGTAATATAGTGGAAAAGAGTAAAAGGTATGTGCAGGTCTGACAGAGGCTAATAAGTATGAGGGTATAGTTGGTAATAAGTTTGACAGAGAAAGGGATGAGAAGAAAGGTAGTGGGAAGATGTTTAAGCCTACAGAAAAGATGGAAAAGTGTATATATGAGAAGAAAGATGATAAGACTTTGTGTACAGGTGTAAAGGAGACAGTGATGTTAGAGTTTGATGATGGAAAAGTGAAAGGACACCCCCACAACACAGTATGACAGAGTGAAGCAATATTCAAGTGATGATGATGGAAAAGGTGACAAGGACAGTAAGAATCAAGAAAAAAATAAACCCATTGAAGGCAAACATGAAGAGCACAAAGGTGGACATGTTCCAACAAACTTTCCAAGGGACTTGGGAAAATTCTATGTTGGGGTGTATGGTGTAGGAGCACCTTGGAACAAAAATTGTCAATCTAGGTTGATTAGGAGTAGGATCTAGTTATGAGTCATTTTTGTCTAAATAAGGTCAATAAGACCAATTTATATTATAATTAGTCACTTTGATGGTCATTAGGTGTTTAGGTGGGTTGGATTACAAAATGTGCAAAAAGATGAAAAGTTGTCATATAGGAAATATTGCAAAGTTGCAAAAAACATATTTTGTGGAATTTCAACAGACAAGTCATCTTAAAAGGTAGTTAGGTGGTTATGGGAAGTTGATTCTAGAGGTAAAAATTATAAATAAGAGGAAATTCATCATTGTAAGACTGATTTTGAAGATTTGAAAGAAAAATCAATTGAAATAACCTTGTTTTTTCTAGATTTCATGTGTTTTCTTCATAGTTTCTGGACTGTACGGCCCGTACAATTGCATAAAGTTATAAATTTGTTTTTATTTAATTTAAGGTGTGAGTTGGCCTCTTAATGCATTTGATTTGAGCATCTAAAAGTGAATTTGGCATAAGTTTGAGAAAATTCCTTATGACTGGTCTAATACATTGTTTTAAGGGTTTGTAAGCCTAAAAAATGGAGAACTGACCCATTCCACTTTCCGTGGATCCTGTAACTTGTGGAATGGGTCTAAAACATTAGTAAGTAGGTGTGTGAATTCTGTTTGTGTGCAGGGGAGGCCAAAAGGTGCATTGGGCATGATTCCCTAGAGTGAAAGTTTGAATTTTCCAAGTGAAAGAGAGGTTTTGACATTGTAAAGTGTGTAAGGTGTTGGGGAAACATTATTTGATGTTGTATTGAGCATGTGCAAAGGTAATTGAACCTGTTTGAGGTTGTGGAAAGTCAAGTTAAGGTCTGGTAATGTGTTTTTCAATAAGACCTAGGTTTTAGGCAATAAATGAGGGTTTCTTGTTGTGGTCCTATGGAGTGAGTGTTTCTGTAAGAAAATTGTGTAATTTATGGTTTAAACACCTGTTGAGTGCTACCCTAGTGGTTTTGAAGATTGGTGAAAGGTTTAAGGACAAGGTCCTTTTTAAAATAGGCCTAATTTGAGGCCTAGTTGGCGTTAAAAACCTGATTTGAGAGAGTTGTTTCAAAGAATCCTATTGTGGTATGTTGATATGATTTTGGACACCTTAATGGGTCCCTGAAATAGTATTGGTTATGGTTTGAAAGGATCCCAGAGAGAATATATACCCGATTGAGTGGGTTGGCTATGCTACAAGGAATTAGGTTGATTTGTTGAAAAGTGAAGAATTATGAGAATTGTGACTTGTGAGTTGTTGTTGTAGGTTGGTTTTGTGTTGAGTTGTGTTGCAGGACCTTCCCTAGTTACATAAAATTTGAAAAATATGTAAGAATATAATTTGTAGCGAATTGAATGTAGTTTCTAACATACTATTCCTTTTTTGGAAAAATATAAAATATATTTGGTAAAAATTTAAAATTTGAATGCAGTTGTACTAAATTTTTAGGAAAAAAATAAAAAATAGGTGTATGTTTGACCAACCTAAGTACAATCAGTTTTTTTTTTTTGAAACTTTCAATATAAGTAGACACATGCATGGATGTGTTGGATTTATTTTTCTAATTTTTTGGCAAGTAAATAATTAGTTATGATTTTTATTAGAAATTTTCAAAAATATTAAAACTTGTTTGTCTGACTACCATAACTTGGTAAAATTTTTATGAAATTCATTTTTTTTTATCCTATAGTATGAGAAGCATAGAATGTGTCACATCTTTTGGATTTGAAAAATATGAAATCATTTCAAAATTATAGATGTTTTTCAATCGACCTATCAATTAGGACTTCAATCATAATGCATGTAGAAAATCAATAATAATTATCTATTAAATTCAAAATAAGGCATATTTTATATTGGTGGAAAGCTGACAGTTTTCTCAATAAAACCTTTTCATTTCATCAAATTTGGATTAAGAAAATGTTGTCAGCCACTTTTTCGTCATATTGCCACTTTTTGGACCCCCATGATCCTACACTCACCCTTTTCTAGATTTTTAGATCTAATGAAAATGCAATTTTGTGACAATGGATGAACAAAATGACAACTTTTTTTAATGCAATTTTTTATGTAATTTTGATCTAAATGACTAAAACACACTTTTATGGAATCTAATATGTAGAATATATGCAATGTTTTTGGATTTTTATGAATTTATATGATGCAAAATTACAAATTGTAACCTTAAATGTAGTACAAAACTAGATAATACAAAAGCTACATCTAGGGTTTCAATTATCTCCAAATCAGAAAAGATGATGTACAATGTCAAGTTCACCAAAATAAAATATAGAAAAAGGGAGGAATGATTAAAATAGGGTGTCCTAGGTCATTCATATAAATAAGTTTGGAACTAATGGTGTCCCTCTTCCCAAAATTTCATTTAAACTAAGAGATTGCAAAGCGTAGAGATTGACTTTCAACCATAAGGTGAGCCAATCTCACTTGATTCTCTAGGTTTCTTAGGACAATAGGATTTGGAACTAAATACAAATGATTTGATGCAACTAAACCTAATGAACAATATGACCTAGATGATAAAATACAAGATCCCAAAGATACGAAAACTGAAAACACAGTTTGTAGGTAGATTTGAGAAGGGTTTGGAAACATGTACTTGGCACTAAATGTTGGTTTTGAGCACTATTGGAGGATAGGTTCACACTAGGGAAAATGGGTCCTCGACAAGGTATCTAGAAAAAAATTTGGTAGTCCTCTGGTATTGGATCTTAGCTTTAGCTTGGCACAAGTCCCATTGTCAGAAAGTTTGAAATAAAATATACAATTGAGTTTTTGTTGCTTGAAAACAATAGTGACAACTTATGCATTCTTCTACCTACTCCCCCTGAGAAGCAAGCTTCATCAATCTATGGATAAAAAAATTGTCTTGATTTTCTCCTCCTGGATAGATGCGCCAACTATGCATCTAGTTAGAATAAGGAGTGGAAACAACCTCTAGCTTATGTCTAAGATACTCAAAGGTATCTTTGTGAAGATGTATGTAATTTGTTCCTATGTGGGCACATACTCCAATCTTACTTCCTAATCCACAACTTTCTCTCTTAAGAAGTGATATCTAATAGATATATGCTTGGTTCTTGCATGTTGATGAGTCCAATCATTATTTAGTTTTCTGATATTTTTATGCAAGATCATAGATATTCTCATACACTTATACATATTCCTACACTATATTATCTTTTTATGCTCATTATGCAAATGTGAACCCAATTAAAAGTATATGGAAATATGGTTATGATGTGATCGTTATTGCATAATTAATGTGTGAATACATAAGAATTGTGATGGATATATATGCTTAGCTATGGTTTTTAGTATTGTGTATATATTTTATGAACTAACTCTTTGTAGCCAAAGATCTAGAGGAGGTAGATTGTAGCCTGTAGCAACTGTGAGGTGCAACACGCAACCAAAGGAGTTTCCAAACAAAAGAGCAGGGGAGGTTCCAAAATAAGTTGAGCACAACAATTACACCATGGAGGATCTTAATAAAGATGATTGTGCATCATTATGACATTCAATAAAGATGTTGAAGGAGAAGAACCCTATTACAGTTAGGAGTCTAACATGACTGGTTCAAGCAGTCCACGTTCTAGTTCTTTTTGTAGTAGACTAATAGTTCTATTTGGACTCTTCTTCCTTTTTAGTTATAGATTAAATTGCTTAGTCTTTATCATGCTTTGATATATAGGGAGTGGTGATTTATGATTTCAGTTTAGAGTCTTTGTTTTAATAAACTCCCTCGTGCCTATATGTATGGATCGATGATCGATGCATTAGAGAGTTAGTTAATTGTTCAATAGAAAATATAGCTATCAAATATTTTTAGTTATTTTTTTTTTCTTACACATACAATATTTTATTGCTCAATCATGATTTCATGAACAAGATATTACAACAAAATCTTATGTGATATTTTGAAGTTATGTAATGAATGGTTTTAATTTATTATGATTGTGTTAATCTAAGAAGCTATATTTGGGTTAGATCGATGGAGACAATCACTTGAGAAAGTGCCACTCAATGTATTTCCAAGGTTCAAGTGGACTATTGAATTAGGTTTCCCCTCTCAATTATGTAATTGAAACCAAGTTTACTAGATACTAGCAGGGACTCAACATTTTTAGCATTGTTTTTAGGGATGGTGCTACTTTCAAATATTTGTTTTTGTTATTCAAAGCTTTCCTAGTCTAAAATTTTATATCATTATCAAGACAATTAGGTTTTATTCCTTCAAATATCAAAACATTTCACTAACATTGTACATGATTCGTTGCTATACAAAGTCATACCTATTGTATATTGGGGTAGAGAGATGCTTTGTAAAGATTTCTCCCCTCAAACCAACAAGATAGAGTAGATATTAGTGACCATAGTGATCAGATTCAGGGTACTCCTAATGAAGAAATTTCCCTTCCACCAACATCTATTGAAAAATAGAGGAGACCTTCCAAACCATGGCTAATACAGCAGTGGATGATCCACTAGAAAATGTGACTTTTGAATTTCCCATTACCAACCAAGAAAGGGCTACTATCCTAAAGAATATAACTCCTTCAGTGTTGCTAGTATTCTATAGCTTGGTAACTAAGGATCTAGATACATTCTTGTTTGAATATGATGTCCTATGTAAGAGCTATGATTACACAACTGATTCTCATAGGCTTAAGCTATTTCTTGCAACTTTGAAGGATGTTTCCATGAGAAGGTTTATGGGATTGGGTAAACATGTTGTTCCAAATTGGAACAATATGAAAACAAAATTCTTGGAAAAATACCAAGACTATTGTAGAAGAGTTGTTAGGAGAAGAGATGAAATTTTTAGAATGACCTAGAAAGAGGACGAACCATTGGAGGATTATGTAGAAAGGTTCCAATTTTTATTGAAGAAGAACCCATAGAATAGACTCTCAAAAGAATCCCTGAAGCTTGTGTTTTTAAGAGGAGTCAATGATGATTGCTTGGATTCCCTTAACCTTATTGGGTCAGGGGATGTGTCTAAATTACCCTTTGAAGAAATTTGCAAGGTTCATAGAAACTATTCAAGAATCTTTACCAAAAGGACAAGGAGGGAAAGAACATATACCATTGGAAAGACATCTAATGGGGTTTCAAGAGTAGAGTTAAGTGACCTACTGTCCAACATAAAAAAAAGGTATTATAAGTCATCTAGCTACTCAGTTGGACATTCTACATGTGAAGAAAAAGGAGGAGGTTGAAGAAATACTTATTGAATACTGCCCCAATTGTAGACAAAGAAAATCCAACAACAAGTGTAAAAGGGCAGAAAGTATTATAGAAGAAAAATTAGAGAAGGCCATATTTTCAACCACTAGAAGGTGAAGATGAATAGTTTTTCTACATTACACAAAGAAGGCCATGGAAAACAAGAAAAGGTATGCCACAAGACCCTTTACATTTAAATACATTGTTTCCAGTTTGTAATCAGATTTTCTCTCCTTGGAACACTCAACCTTGGAAAAATACCCAAAACCAATGGAAAAACCCTTAGAAAAACCAGAACCAATAACAACCAAATGCATGGCCACAAAAAAATTTCTAAGGCTCTAGTTACAACCCTCAATGAACAGTGCAACAATTTAATCAATGGCAACCATAATGGAAAAAGGGCCAGTAGTGGTAGCATGAAAACATGAATAAAAAACAACCTTTGCTACCTTCTTAGCCACAACAACAAGACATCATTCCCAATCCATCAAACCCAACATCTTAGCCACCAATAGCACCACAATTACCTGCCCAACCTACACCTAACCCTAATAAAAAGCATGTCCAATAGACTTACACTAACGAGGCTATTCAATACCCTACTTATGGGGTAGAGGTGAGTGATGTCCACCTCAAGTTAGGGAAAACACTGGCTAGTCCTTCATCCCCTCAAATCATTAAGATGGTAGATGAAGAACCCACAACTGAAGCTTTAAACAATTCGCCTCTGGAGCTTGGGTCAACTAAGGTAAACTATACTATTTCAAGTCTAGAGTCTCCATTCTCTGAGTGTTTAGCCATTCCAAGACATCATAACCAAGCTGAGACAAACCTATTGGGTTAGCTTAAAGATATAAGTATCAAAATTCCCCTCATTCAAGCTATTAAGGATATCCCAATTTATACTAAGGCAGTAAGAGACCTTCATCTTAAAAATCTAGGGAGAAAGAGGAAGGACCCTCAAATAGTTCATGTCCTAGGGAACCTTGTTGACAGTATGCTAGGGAATATAACTATCCTTAAATATACAGACCCTAGAAGTCTAGTAGTGGATGTTAAGATAAATGAGACCATTATCAAAAACACCTTGATTTACTTAGGGGTAGCTATTAATGTCATGACTAAGGAGACAATATAACTACTACAACTAGTAAACCTTAGACCTCCACCTACCTTTTTATAGTTGGCAGATAGGTCAATAGTGAAACTTGAGGGGATCATTGAGGACTTATTCATAGCATTAGATTCATGGGAGTATCCTATAGATTTCATAGTCATGTAGCTAAAGACAAACCTTGTAGGATATCCACTTATTTTAGGTAGACCATGGTTAGCAACAACTAATGCATTCATAGGTTGTAGGTCTAGGAATATGATAATATCAAATGAAATTATGAACAATAAATTGGTCCTCTATCCACCAACCCAACCTCATAAAAATCTAGAGTAGACCATATGGCCTACCTTGGATGAAGAAGACCGCTATTCCCTACAAAATCTCATGACTATTGAACACAACCCCCTATTGAAAAATCAAGATGAGGATGAATTAATTGAATAAATCATACATAATAACTAGTGTAGGGACCCACAATAACAAGAATTTCTTTCATGTCTACAGGATCCACTACAAAATATTATACCTGCAAATTCATCAAAAGAAGTATATCAGCTCTTCCATTCTCTACTGCCACAACAATGTGTCCCAAACATTAGTGGACTTGACCTTTCATCTATCCAATAAACATCCAAGACATAAGTCATGCCAAGAAAAATGTTGAATGTTAACAATGGACTAACTGAAGAACAATAGAATTCCCTAAACACTGTACTATAGGCACACACAACATCCTTTGCATGGGACTACCATGAAATGAAGGGGATTGATCCAAACCTGTGCATGCATATGATCTACATAAATGATGGTTTTAAGATAATTAGACAACCCCAAAGGAGAATGAACCTTTTCTTAAGAGAAATAGTTAAAACTAAGCTACAAAAATTACTTGATGTAGGTTTCATTTACCCTATTTCTAGAAGTCAATGGGTGTCACCTTTAGTTATTGTCCCCAAGAAAGGATGTAAATGAAGGGTATGTGTGGACTATAGAGAGATAACCATAGACATTAGAAAGGATCACCTTCCACTACCTTTCATTGACCAAGTACTTGATTCCCTAGTAGGTAAAAAGTACTTCTCCTTCTTAAATGGATTCAGTGGCTATAAACAGATAAAGGTAGCTCTAGAGGACCAGAATAAAACCACATTTACATGCCCTTGGGGCACATTTTCCTATTGTGTTCTTCCATTTGGACTATGTAATTCCCCAACCATTTTCCAAAGGGAAATGCTAAGTATCTTATATTATTCTCACAATTCCATGAAAATCTTCATGGATAACTTCATCACCTATATAGAAACATATGAAGAAGCACTCAACAATCTAGAGAAGGTTTTGAAAAGGTGTCAAGAACACAATCTATCACTAAGCCATGAGAAATTTTTCATGATGATGACTCAAGGGATTGTTCTAGGAAATTTTATATCAAGTGAAGGAATTCAAGTTGATCCCAACAAGATTGAGATCATCTCTACACTTCCTGTGCCATAGAAACAAAGAGATGTAAGGAGATTTCTAGGACATGTTGGCTACTATAGAAGGTTCATTTAGGATTTCAGAAAAATTGCAGCACATCTATTTGTTTTACTCACCAAAGATATAGAATTTGACTAGACTGCAAAATGTTAGCACTCCTTTGAAGCACTTAATACAACCTTAACAAAGGCACCTATCTTGAGAGGGCCAAATTGGACATTATGTTTCCACATACACACTGATGCTTCTGATTTTTTCATAGGAGAAGTATTGGGACAAAAGGAAGGTAACAAGGATTATGTTATCTACTACATTATCAAGAAATTACAAGGAATGGAAATTAACTACACTATCATATAAAAAAGAGATGTTGGTAGTTTTTATGAAATTAACAAGTTTAGGCATTACATCACTAGTTATCTAGTCTTTATCCACATATATCACACAAGAATAAGGTACTTAATAAACAAACCTATGGTTGGAGGTAGACTAGTCATATGGTTGCTCTTACTACAAAAGTTTGATATAACCATAGTGGATAAGCCTAGGAAAGCTAATGTGGTGGTAGATTTTCTATCTAGATTTCCCATACAACTAGAAGGTGTTGTGGATGATTCTTTTCCAAAATACACATTGGTTTTTTGATATTTCAAATTACTTAGTGGCAAGGCATATACCATCATATTTCTCTCCTAGAGAAAAGAGACATTTGGTGCATTAAATATTTCCATATTCTTTGGTAGCTAGTTATCTATTCTATACAGGTCAAGATAATATTATGAGGATATGTATGAGAGGATGAAGTATTTGACATCCTAAAATATTCCCATGATGAGCCTTGTGGGGGTCATTTTGTAGCCAAAAGGTTTGCACTCAAGATCTTGAAAACAATGTACTATTGGCCACAAGGAGCTATGATAGATGTCAAAGAATGGGAAAAACAACAAGGAAAAATGAGATGTCTTTGCAACCATAGTTGGCATTAACACCATTTGATAAATTGGAGCTAGAGTTAATTTTCCCAATTTCACCAACATCTAATAACAAAGAGTATATTTTAGTTTACACAGATTATCTAAAAAAGTGGGCCAAAGTCAAGGAATTATAGTTTGCAAGAGATGATAATGTAGCTAAGTTCTTGTATGAAGACACCTTTACTAGGTATGGAATACCTAGAGAAATTGTAATTGATCAAGGTCCCCAATTCACTTCTGACCTCGTTTCTAAATTGGTTAAAGAATATGAAATTAGGTATAGAAAATCAACACCTTATCACCCCCAAGCCAATGGGAAAATTCATAGGAAATACTAGGCAGATAGATTACGTGAGGTAGTATGGGCATATAGAACAACATGGAAAACAATTATAGGTTTCACACCTTATGAGTTGGTGTATGGTAAAACAATAGTTCTGACAATAGAGTTTGAATACAAGGCACTTAGAATAGCAATGGAACTAGAAATGGAATTGATAGTATCACAAAAGGAATGGCTACACAATATGAATGGGCTAGATGAAATTAGAATGGAGGCCATGCATCACACAAAGATAATTAAAAAATAGAGGACTAAATAACATGAACATTTTAAAAAGAATAAATAATTTAATGTGGGTGACTATTCTTTATTATATGATTCTAGATATAAAGATTATAAGAGGAAGCTACAATCCAGATGGTTGGGACCCTATGAAATACATCAGGTATTTCCCAATGGATTAGGTAAATTATAGACCATAGATGTAGTTATATTTTCATTGTTAGTTATTGGACTTAGACTAAAGATATACAAGAAGCTAGCACATAAAGATGATTTTCTTCTTTCTCTAATGCATCAATATGGTCAAAACAATGGTTCTAATACAAACATACTACCACAAGATAACAACTCAGTAACAAATACTACCAGTTCTCATAGTGACTCAATAGATGAGATGCATAACTCACCTCCTGAGAGCACTCAGGTATAATTCCTTATGCTACTTCATGTGCACACACTACACAAGTGCCACAATCAACAATATTTTTCAAGACCACTTCACTATGTAGTAGGGACCTATAGCATCATGAATACAAGCTGCCGCAACTTAGTTCAGGACCTATTCATGGAGGTACCCACAACAATTACCTATCAAACAATTCAAAATTTGTGTCAAATCAATTACATATCATCCACATTCATTCCACTTTTTTTCACATGTAGCCACAAGCCTATCATATCACTACATGCAGCTTGCCCACTCCATTCCACATCACCTATCTCGAATTTCATGTATTTGAACTATCACTTCACATTCCATCAACCATACATACCACATCCTTTTATATCACACGTGCCAACCTGTAATTTACTCCATCACCCATAGCAATTAATTAACATCAATTCAAAATCAATCTACAAACAGTCTTCCAAAAGCTTCACACGTATGAAGTTACATTGATCTAAAATGATAGGTACACATACTAATTTTCCATAATTAACTTATATTTCCAATGCATTCAATATGTCCTCACATTTAGTTTTGCATGCTTTACACTCATTAATCTTATTTCCATAATCAATAATCATACCATCAGCCTATTCATATGTATTGAAGTGAGGTCACTTCAAGATTTTAGTTGGGGGGAGATAGTATATATTCCAAAATTTAATTTTCACCACCAAAAGAAAAACACAAAAAAAAACACAAACCCCTTTTGATTTTCTACCTTTCTACATTTGCAACCTTTTTTTTTTGTTCCCTAAATTCCAAGCCAATTCAAAGCCAATTCAAAGCCAATTCAAAGCCAATTCAAGCTGATTCAAGCTGATTCAAGCTGAAATAGAGGAGGAAGAGACATAGAAATTGAATTTGCAGTGGAAGAAGTGCATGCAAGTATAGCAGGCATAGAGGGTTGGTGGGTTGTTAAATTTGAATTGTGAGCTGAAATTTATAGGGTTGAGAAGAGCGGAGTAATGATATCTCATCATGGGATGTGATATTATTAGAAGGGAACCATTTGTGCACCAACAGGTGTTGGAGGAAAAATTAGTGTTGCCCATTTTCACAAGAGCAAGATGGTTAGACTACTTTTTGAAGTTAACATAATATAATGAAGACATGACAAGGAAGTTTACAACAACATTAAAACATGATGAAGCCACTATCAAAGGATTGAGGGTGGACACTTCATAGGCTACAATTGCAGAGGTATTTGGTCTACCAAGAAATGGAGCTGAATTCCTTGTCAAAGTGAATGTAGTAGCTACTAGGGACGAATTTAGGGAGCCTAGAGAAAATATTGACTCATCATCATAGGGAACCAAGATATTGCTTCTATGGGTATGGGATTCTTGTGGTTCTTACATTATTAAATATATCACTTGGATGGTAGACAATCCCTTCTATATACTATACATTTTAAGCTTTTGAGTCACCTCTGTCACAACAAACTGGTTAATGTACCTGATTTCCTCTATAATGTGTTAAAGAGAATGGGGTCTGAGTATCAAAGGAAAATAAATGATTTAAATCTTTCACATTAATATTTGGTTACCCTATTAGTGAAGAGAAGCCTTAGGGTTCAGTACCCATAGGTGTCCTAGGATTTTTTTTTGATTTGTGAAGACATTAATAATATTCTTGAGGAACTAGTAGTCCCCAAAAACCTAGATTCATTTGTTGCATCTTTAAGGGAAATGCCCCCAGTTTCACCTATTGCTTCACCTACCTGCAACAAGGGAGAACCAAAGGAGAAAAGTGTGCAAAGATCACCACACACAATATCTGATTAGACTATAGAAAAATAGGTACATGAAATCCCAACTTCTTCTAAAATGCTAAAAAATAGAAAGAAGAGAGGTGGTTCTTCTTTTGCACCTTCAAAGGTGTAGAAAAAGAAGCCCACCCAACCAAGGTGTTTACACCACTTGATAAGGAAAGGTTCCATGAGGGGTAGTGGTAAGAAACCATAAGAAGAAGATATTATGATAGTAGGAGTTAACTCAGAACTAAAAGACTTGATGTATCTAAAAATGTGCATGTTCCCACAAAAAGGAAATAGTAAATATCCACCACCTCTGACTCAGATTCAGAGGAAATTTTTGTTGCAAACAAAACTAGGAAAAGAACCCCAATTAACCTTGACAGTGAGGGTTATGAGTACACTGGGGGTGGTGATGATTTTTTTTTTTAAATAAGGATTTATTTTTTGGAGGAAAAAAATGTAAGAAAGGAATTACAAGCACTTGAAAGGATTAAAAAATTAGAAGAACTATTAAAACTTATGAAAAAAGGGACAAGGAAAGGTAATTGAAAATTCAGGAGTTGGAGGAGAAATTGCATACTTATGGACATGGGTCAAAGTTAGACTTTCTTGCACAACTAGCAATAGTTAAAGTACGAATAACAAAGATCTTGTAGATGAGAATAAAAGACCTTATACTATAAAAACTCCAACCTATCATACAACCATGTCCCTAGGTTACCAGCTATGGAAAGTTACTCAAGAATTCTCTCAGCAGAAGGCGAATTGGAAGAAGGAGAAGGAAAAAATTGTCTTAGAGCATACTAGAATACTGGAGGGTAAATATATTGATTGAAAAGGTTAGTTGTCAAGGTGGAAGAAGTAGTAGATAAGTCCACCCATATTGTTAAATGCAAACCTCTAGCTAGGACATATGCTTTGTTCTTATAGGAAAAGTTATTGAGTTATTAGTTCAGTAGTTTGATTAGTAATCAACTCGTTGCTATGAGTAGGAAGTTCAGTTTTCTAAATGTTTTTGTTGATTCCACACTAGAAGAATAGAATCAATTGTGTGAATACTATTTGCACAATTATGTTGTGCCTAAAGACACAAAATGGAACCCATTAATATTTGTGGGATATTTGTAATTAATGGCACCGGCATCATATTTCAAGAATGAAAAGTATAGGGGTGAAATCATGCAAGAGTATGTGGAGAGAGAGAAATCAGTAGATCTTCCAATTAGAAAGGAAACTAAAACCCCTGATGTGATCATAGAAGAATGGTCACAAATTTTGCAGCATAAAGGTGTGGGCAAGAAAATCATGAATTTGAGAATGCAAGATTATAGAAGGATACAAATATTGACTATTGGACTCATCCATCATTGTTACCAATTTATGCAAGAAAGATGAGACATTTTAACCCCTGAGTTGCAAAGGATAGAGCCCCACTCTGTTTATAATTTTATGGCCATGCTTGAGAGAACACATAGGTACATGGATATTGATATTGCTAAGGAAAAATGACTTGAATGGGTACCACTCACCTTCTAGTCGCTAATGCTTCTCTACTCGATGCCACACTAGATAGGGGAGAAGAATGAGGAATGTGAGAAAGTTGAGGTTATCAGAATGAATAGACTTGCATGCTATAGAGGCTTTCACGTGAAATAGATAAAAGGAGTGGATGTTGTCGTAGATCTTAGGGAAATCACTTTGCACTACAACCTCCAACCCTAGTTGATTTGCTTGAGGACAATCAAATGGGTAGTTGGGGGGAATGATGAGTCTAGTTATTAGTTAGTTTCTAATATTTTTATGCAAGATCATAGACATTCTTAGACACTTATCTTCTACATATTCCTACACTATACTATATTTTATGCTCATTATGCAAACTTGAACTTGATTTAAAGTATATGGAAATATGGTTATAATGTGATGGTTATTGCATAATTAATGTGTAAATATGTATGAATTGTGATGGATATATGTGCTTAGCTATGGCTATTAGTATTGTGTATATATTTTATGAACTAAATCTTTGCAGCCAAGGAGCTAGAGGAGGTAGATTGTAGCCTACAACAACTGCGAGGTGCAACCTCCAACCAAAGGAGTTTCCAGACAACATAGAAAAAGAGGGTCCAAAATAAGTTGAGCACAACAATTACGACATAGAGGAACACAATGAAGATGATTGTGCATAATTATGACATTCAATAAAGATGCTAAATGAGAAGAACCCTGTTAGAGTTAGGAGTCTAATGTGACTGATTCAAGCAATCCATGTTCTAGTTCTTGTTGTAGTAAAGTCACAGTTCTATTTGGACTCTTCTTCATTTTTCAATCATAGTTTAGATTGCTTAGTCTTTATCATACTCTGATATATAGGGAGTGGTGATTTATAATTTTATTTTAAATTCTTTTTTTTAATAAAATCCCATATGCCTATATGTATGGCTTGGTGGTTGAGATATTAGAGAGCTAGTTAATTGTTCAATAGCAAATATAACTATCATATATTTTTAGTTAGTTTGTGTTCTTATATAGACATTGTTTATTGCTCATCATGATTTTATCAATGAGATATTCTAGCAAAACCTTGTGTGATATTATGAAGTTGTACAATGAATGGTTTTAAGTTATTATGATTGTGTTAATCTAAGAAGCTAGATTTGGGTTAGATCAGTGGAGACAGTCACTTGAGCAAGGGACACTCAAGGTAACTATCCCTCACTTCATTTTCTATATAATTACTTTTGTTATAGCAATTGTTTCATAAATGCATATTGTGTTAATTAGATTCTTTATGTTATAGTTGTAAATGGATTCATGAAAAATTCATGTTTCAATTTATGCCTTAGTTTTCTTAAGCTTGTTGTACTCCAAAGTGTAGGTTTAGTTAATTGTTTTGGTTAAATTCCAGCATTCATTCCTTGACAGTGAATTAGTCACATTATTATATTGTAGGTACTTGTAGCAATAGTGCCAACATTACTTATTTTGCTATTATGCAGGGCTAATGTAAGAAGTTGGGTCCACAAAAAGCTCAAAAAGTGAAGTGTTTTTGCTGTTTTTCAGAATTTTTCACATTTGGACTAAAAATTTGAGGCACTTACATAATGAATCTTGAAAAAGGTCACTAATATGATATTTAGAATACTTAATCTAGTTTCCAAATATGTAATTTATTCAAATACCCAGATGATAGAAATTGAGTTTTGATAGGGATGTATAAAAACTACTTTTTAAATTTATTTTATTTTTTTACCATACCATGCACATGTACAGACACCACTTTTTGACCCAAAAAAAAACATTTTTCTAATTCCTTTTGGGGAAAGATAGCTAACAACATGAAGATTGATGAGGATATTTTTTTGTAATTTTTTTCAGAATATTTTTTTTTATTAAATTTTTATTGGCCTTAATTGTTGTTTTTAAAAATCAACATGTACAGACAACATAATTGGACCTAAACTAAACATTTTTTGAATCTTTTTTTTTCATTGTGTAGAGAATTGTCTAAAGATTGATGCTATATAAAAAAATTTACAAGAAAATTAACCAAAAAAAAGTTATTAAAAAACAAAAAAAGTCTGATATTTCAAGTTTATGGACTAGTTTGCTTAGAAATTAATTAAAAAATAACAAATATAATCCAATCTTTAAGAAAATTATATATTTGGAAACTAAACAGCGGGTTCTCTAATGGGTTTTAATTTCATAGATTGATTCAGAAAAAATTTCATCAGCCATATTGTCAAAGTTGGACATTTCTCTTGAACCTGTCTTAGTTTTTTAGTTGCAGGTCAAAGGCTAAGGGTTGGGTTGCCAAGCCTTTCCCGAGCCTAAAACTGAGGTATCATGTGGGTTGGGGATTCAAAATTTAAAAAATGTGGTACACATTTAAAAAAATGCATACACGTTCTTTATTTGCTTGATTATTTAAAAAATTAAATACTTTTTAGAAATGCATACATGTTTTAAAACGCGTACACATTTTAAAACGCGTATGTGTTCTGCGTCACAAAATGCGTACACATTTTAAAATGTGTATACGTTTCTAAAAGGTATTTAATTTTTTAAATAAATGGCTTATGTGTTATAAAATGTGTACATGTTATATAACGCATACACATTATAACATGTATGCGTTTTTTAGTGCATACATGGTTTTTTAGGTTCGAGTACCTGAAGCATAACACATAGAAATTTTTTGTGAGATTTTTTTTTTGGCTAAAACTTCCCCTCTTCGTAGACCCAACTTCTTGCTTTTACTGTGCATTTTTATGATTTCTCAACAAGTGTAAACACCTATGCTAGGATGATTTAGGTAGTCTTGAGTCTTTGAAAGAACATACAGTCTTAGTACCATCACAATCTTACTAGCCCTAGTCAATAATTCAATTAAGGTCTTTCCAAGGTTCAAGTGGACTATTAAATTAGGCTTCCCCTCTAAATTATGTGATTGACACCAAGTTTACTAAATACTAGTAGGGACTCTACACATGCATCACTAGATCCTTTGAAATATTGATGACGCTTGTATTATCACACATAATTAGAATGAGCTCATCATACAACACCTTGATTTCCTTCAAATTTTTCTTCATCCACAACACTTTGGTGTAGTAGGATTCTACAACAATATACTTTGCTTCTACTATTGACAAGGACATTGATTCATGCTTCTTATTAAACCAAGACACCAATCTATCTCCCAAAAAGAAAGCTCCACCACTGGCACTTATTTTTTCATCAACACTACCAACCCAATCAACATCAATATATGCCCTCAAATATCTGAAAGTCCTCTTGACAACCTTTACATGAGTCTCTTTTGGATCATCTTGAAACCTTGCAACCAAGAAAACAACTTGCATAACATCAATCCTTGAAGAAATTAAGTATGTTAGGCCTCCAATCATAGACCTATACAGAGTCTTATCAGCCTTTGGTGATACATCATCCTTACTCAAATGAAAACTAGTTACCATTGGAGTAATCACTGGTTCACAGTCTTCCATACCAAACTTCTTTAACATTTCCTTAACACACTTTTCTTGAGAGATAAAGATACCATTATTTGACTATGAAATTTGAAGTGTTGGATGTTTTGGTTGTGTTGCTCATATGTGGTTGTCATTGATGTCAACATTGTTAGCATTGTTGTATTGTAAGTTGTATATGTCGAGGATATTGAGAAAATTGTAATAAGAAGTGCTACAAGTTGTCAGCGGAGAAGTGAGTTTTAGTCTGTCGGTGTGATCAATACATTGTTGATATGAGGTTTTGGACTAAAGGGTTTCTTGCTGAATGTATCTAGTTTATCCACACCAAGTTTCAGATATCTGCATGAAGATTTGATCAAGTTATGAAGATTTGTATTCTAACAGTTTTTATGTTACTTCAATTTGTGTTCGTGAATGAAGATCATGCAATTTATGTAAGTTCAGTTTCTGCAGATGATTCTCTGGTGTTTCATGGTGTTTTTGGATGTTTCTAGTTTGTGCTCTATTTGTGATGCATGTCCGCATTGATCGTTGTGCTCGTGATCCAAGATTTTCTCTTGCGTGTTCATGTTTTTCATGTTCATGGCCGAATAGGTGTTGAAGCGTGTTGTGGATCTTTGAGGAGACACTGGTACATTTTGACCCATTTTTCAACGAGCGTCCATCAGAATTCTAACGTCCCGGATGCCAGGCTAGAATTTCGACGTTTCAAATGTCGTCAAAATTCTGACGCAATAATAGCGACGAACGACCGTCGAAATTCCGACGGACGCTCGTCGAAAAATGGGTCAAAATGTACTAGTGAGAAATTAATTGAAGTGTTTTTGTGTTGGAGTTGTTGATTTGGGTCTTCATTATGTTGTGGTTGAGCTTGGTTGATTTGCATTAAAAATTATCTATTGTTTTGGGCCGACAATTTGTATTCATTTTATTATTTCTTTGTGGTTGACTTGAAGTGATGTAATTCCATGTTGCAGATATATAAGAGTAATTTTTTTATCATTTGGAAGTGTGTGAGTCCTGTGTACGAATATTGTTTAGATCATTTGAAGGCAGAGAAAAATGTGGAGAAGAGTGAAGGAGAGTGAAGAAGAGTGAAGAAGGCTGAAGAAGTGTTCATGTGCTTAACCGAAATTGTAATCAAGCATTAGCAGACGTTATTTTCTCAGTTCAAATCTAGATGGTTGTAATCCGAATCTTTCTTTGGGTAGCGAGTCCTCTTGTAATTGAGCAGTGAGCTCTAGGAAATGTGCCTGAATGCATGTGCATTCACCATTCATACTTCTTTATACTTTTAGTAGGGTATAATATTGTGGACTAACATCCACCATGGTTTTTCCCCAAACAGGGTTTCCACGTAAAAAATCTTGGTGTTCTCTGTGTTTTTGATGTGTTGATTGTTTATGGTTTATTGTTCATGTTATCACCTGAAGTTGCACCCTTGTTGAACCTGATGTTCAACACCTCAGTGTAACATGGGAAGACCTCCAAAGTTGTGGGTCACTTGTAGATAGAGGTCAACCTCCGGAGAAGGCTGGCTTCCTTTGGTGTCACCTAAAACTACTGATTTTGTAAAGGGAAAGGGAGAAGGAGTGCGTAAAATTAAAACTAAAACCTATGGTGATACACCGAATGTTACTTGGATTTGAAATCAGAATTCATACACTTGCTTGCAATGACTGAAGATAAGTTTGCACAACTTACTTCCGCATATATTTTTGCAAAAGTGTTTCACAAACAGGTCTTGGTGCTAAGATTCCTAGAAGGAAAGTTAATTTCACATCTAGAATTCATTGCATCTTTTGACACAATTTGTGACCTCACTAAAATCTTGATCAATCAGCTGACTGAACACAAAAATGCAAAGAGAGTAGGAAAGAGCTTCAAATCAATAACAATCAAGGTCTTTACTAAATTTCATCTCCAAAATTGAGTTACAAAAGTTTGCTAATCTGAGAGACGACTGGAAAAGTCACAGACTTTAGAAAAGCATCCAGAGAACTCCCTTACAAAGAGGAAAAAATGCCTTATATACAAAAGTGTCGGCCCCTAGGGCTTACAAAAATATTTTCCTTAGATATTTTGAGTGAAGTTGATTGTACATTCAATGTGAATCCCTGTTGTTCATGTCGGTGAAAGATTTATGTCTTCAGGAGAAGCCTTTTAGATCTTTTCGTAGCTGCAGCATTAATTCTTCTACCTCTGTGTCCATCTTTGAACTCCATCGGGGCCGCCTTAAATGTTCCAGAATATCACCATTAATACTGATCTATCCCCATCAATGGTCACTACAACTGTCCCTGTGAGTCATGGTTGCTTCTTTCCTTCGGCCTCCTTCATGTCTTGGAACTTTCTGCACATTGACTGCCTTCAGGAAGCATCATTGGGCCTCCCTTTAGGTCTAAACATCATCACCCAAGGTGGTCCATCAGCTCATGATCTCAGAATGAATACATGTCATTCACCTTCTGCAGATTTCCTTCACAGGAATAGTCAATTAGTCAAACTAGGCCAATGAGTCACTCCTTTCCTTTCCTCTGATTGGTCGGGCATACGCCACACGAGCTTCTCAAGCAATCAAATGTGGTCTGAATGACATCACATGTCGGTGAGACACCATCGGTGCCTCCCCGATGCGATTCCATCCTTCAGCAGTTATCGACATGGCATGGGTCAATCGGTGAGACGTTTCGGCGAGCTATAGAAGTCATATCGAGCTCGCAAAACCTATCGGAAAGATTGCATTCTTTCGGCAAGACCACATGGCGAAGTCCTTCTTCTCTTGGTGAGTACATCCAGGTTGAGGAGACCTCTTCATGTCGGGGGGTATTACCCCGAGTTCACGCCCTGTCGCTGAGACTCCTATGTTTCGCTGAGACCTTTCATCGAAGCCCCCCTCTATCTCGGCGAGACCATCGCACTCGGGAAGAAATCTCCCTGAGTCCATCCTTACTTCCCCAAGCCTGAGTCCCCTTATCCTCTTAGCGTGACTTACTTCTTCACCAAGACCTTATGGTGAAGGCATGATCATTTTCTGAGCTCCATTTCTTTCGGTGGGGTCTCCTTTCCTTTCGGTAGGACATCACATGATCAGGGGGACCTTATAGTGAAGGGGGAACCCTTTGACGAAACCTTTAACAGTCAAGGAGATATCTCCCCGAAACAAATCCGTCTCGCCGAACCCAAATTTCATATCGGTGAGACCTTTGAGCTTTGGCCAAACTTCTTAGTGCACATCCTTCTTCTCCCCGAGGGGATACCTTGTCAGTGTGACACTACTTAGTCGACGAGACATTTCGCCGAATGCATTCACTCTCGCCGAAGGCACATCCTATCGGCGAGACATCTCCTAATTGCCGAGACCTCATGGCGATGAAAAATTTCTTTGCCGATGCCATTTCATTCATTGAGACTCTGATGGATCAGCAAGACTTATGCCGATATTACCTCATGGTAGCGAGACCTTTTTGGTTGATGAGACCACACCATGTCGGCAAGACATTGCTTCGATGGCTGGAAGTTACGCCGATGTCATATATGTCGGGGAGACCTTCTGAATTCGGCGAGACCTTATGGAAAAATCAATTTCTCTCAGCGAGGCCTTTGCCAGTCGCCGAGACATCTTGGCAACTTGACCTTCCTTTTGGAAAACTGGGATCCCGTTGGGGTGACTCTCAGGTGTCGGCGAGAATTCCTGCCGAGCTTCTCGCATTACACCAAAGGTACAAGGCATGTCGGCGTGACCTTTTGTTATCGACGAGACTTCCTACCGAGCTCACTTCCTTTCGGCGATGCTGCTTCACTTTGGCGAGAGTCCACTCGACGGTGAGACCTCTTGACTAAGCCCCCCTCTATTGCTGAGACCTTGGCTTGTCGGCCAGAAATTTCCCCGAGATGACCATCCTATGCTGAAAGCATCCTGTTTCGGTGTGACTCTCCCTCATCGGCAGGACTTCATGGCGGGACCATCCTGCTCTCGGCAATGAGTTTACTTTCTTGTCAGGGAGACATCACGCGGTCGCCAGGACTTTCACCGAGCTCCAATCTTTTACCAATGCCGCTTCATCTTGGCAAGAGTCCACCCTGTTGGTGAGACTCCCCCCGAAGCCATCCTTGTTGCCGAGACTTCATCCTTTCGGCAAGACGCTATACCAAAGCCCCCAGATTACACCGAAGGCATCCTGTTTCTATGTGACTTTGTTCGGTCGCTAAGACATTACAGCGAGGCCCCTTTCTTTCTTCGCGATGACACTTCTTTTCGCTAAGACCTCTCAGCGAATGTGAACCCCGCTACTTGACGCCAGCCCTGGTGAACAACTTTTGGCGTGACCTCTTTCAAGTGAAGAGATAAATGAAGACTCTTGGCGACCCCAAAGTCCTGGCAACTGGTTTTTTTCAACCACATAGGAAGCACTGCCAGTCGGCAAGACAACAGGAGGGTCTTGCCGACTTTCTTCTCTGATGGATTTTATGCCAAAACTGATCAAGGCATGCTTTTCAACTGAGCTCCTTGTGAAACGTCATCAGATGCATGACCTAACCCTCGATGCAAATGTCCCATTTGGCCCTTATGAACATCTAAAACACAATTAATCCTACCTGATTGAGCCCATAGGTGAAAATTGGGCAATAGTTCATTCATCAGATCTGAGATTAAGTTAAGTTTGAAAAGTTTAAATATTTTGTGACAACTGATTCACCCGCCCTCTTAGTTTTCTATCCTTGTTTTTCCAACAATTGGTATTAGAGTAGGTTCCTCTGAAGAAGTTTAACAGCTTGAGGTGATTCGAGATGACATCATACAAGAATGATAGTCCTAGATTCAATGAAAAAAATTACTCTCCGTGGAAAGCTATAATGGAATGTCATTTGAGTTGTATTGGTGAACCCTTCTGGAAGATTACAAAGAACATATATATTATTCCTCAAAATGGTCCTTCCACTCCTAATGAGGTTAAAGAGGCTGAGATTAATATCAGAGCTATTGAAGCTTTGATAAGTGCTCTAAAAATTTAGAAATGACAAATGTGATGGATCTGAAGACAACTCATTAGATCTGGAAGAAGCTTGAGACTTTGTATGAAGGAGATGCACTTGTGAAGGTCACTAAGCTACAAAGTTTGAAAGTCAAGTATGAAACTTTGAAGATGGGTGAAGATGAAAATATTTATTCTTTTATGCAAAAAGTAAATGAACTTGTGATGGGTATTAGATGTGTCGGTGGTACCCTGGATGAACGAGAAATCATAGCTAAAGTTCTTAGATCAGTGCCTACTTCTTACAAATCAAAGGTTCATGCTATTGAAGAGCTCAGAATAGTAACAAATGTGACAAGAGATACACTAATTGGTAAACTTGCTTCCTTTGAGTTGAGTGAATTTGGTGATTCTTCCCCCAAGACTGAATCTGCATTTAAGGCTTCTATATCCACAAGAAACAAGAAAAGATATGATCCGAAAGAAAGTTCTAGAAAGACATTCAAGTATGAAGAAGAGATGAAACAACTTGATGATAAAGAAAGAGAGGTAGAAGAGCTGGAAGCAATGATTGTGAAGAAAGAAGGCAGAGGACAAGGTAAGTATAAAGGAAAGTTTCCTATTAAATGTTTCTCTTGCAGAAAAATAGGTCATTTTGCTTCAAGGTGTCTTGAAAGAGTTCCTAGGTCTAAGCCTAACAAACCTAGATTTCAAAATAAATGCTATTATGCTGAAGAAGGTGTAATTGATGAAGAATCTGGTAAAGAAAATGGAAATGAAGATGAATGGGATTTCATTGCTATCAAGGAAAATGGTCTGGTGGCTATTGAATCTGCTAAAGTTGAGAAAGCTCTTGTAGCCTGAATTGAAGAAAAGGATGAGTGGGTTATTGACAGTGGATTCTTACATCATATGACTAGTGACAAAAGAAAATTTTTAAGTCTAAAGAAATATGACGGTGGGGTTGTAAAATTCAAAGATAAGAATGCTGGTGTGATTCATGGTGGAGGATCTATTTGTCTTGGTGGTAAACATAACACTGATGATGCCCTTTATGTTGAAGGCTTGAAGCATAACCTATTGAGTGTTGGACAGATGGTGGAAAAGGGTTACAATCTTTAGTTCAAAGATGGAATATGCAGGATACTTGGTAGTTCTAGAAATGAAATTTCCTCAGGTATAAAGACAAAAGGTAATATCTTTCACCTGAGTGATGTGACTGTAAGTTGTTTAATTGCTCAAGTGGATGAAAGTTGGTTATGGCATAGGAGGCTATGTCATGTGAATTTTGATAACATTGTCAAGGTAAGCTCCACTCAAGCAATAAGAGATATACCTAAGCTAGTGAAGCCTACTAACATAATATGCAAGGAATGTAAGATGGGAAAATAGACTAGAGTTTATTTTCGGAGAAAACAACATCATTCTAGTGGAGTACTGGAGCTGGTGCATACTGATATGTGCGGTCCCTCCAGAATCAGAATTCTACAAGGAGAAAGGTACTTTATGCTGCTTGTTGATGATTACTCTAGGATGATATGGGCTATTTTCTTAAGAGAAAAATGTGAAGCATTAGAGAAGTTCAAAAGTTTCAAAGCTATGGCAGAAAATGAGACAGGTTTGAAGATCAAATGCCTAAGGTCAGACAGAGGTGGTGAGTTCATCTCCCAGGAATTCAATTCTTCCTATGAAGAGCATGGAATCAAAAGACAATTATCTGCTCCCCAAACTCCTCAACATAATGGAGTTGTAGAGAGAAAGAACATAACAATTTTGGATGCTGCTAGAACAATGATGTTGGAAGGAAATGTGCCTCACATCTATTGGAGAGAAGTTGTAAGCACTATTGTGTACACTCTAAACCAGGTAAATTCCAACGGTATTTCTGGTAAGACTCCTTTTGAGCTATGGTTTGGTTATAAGCCTACTATTAAATATTTCAATATATTTGGAAGCAAGTGTTATATTAAGAGAGATGAGGACATAGGAAAGTTTGATGCAAGGAGTGATGAAGGAATCTTTCTAGGTTACTCTACTAAAAGCAAGGCTTAGTGGTGATATAATAAGAGATTGAGAAAAATGGTTGAAAGTGCAAATGTCAGAGTTGATGAGGACTTTGCTAGATCATCTAGATATTGTGGATATAATTTAGATGACCAGCAAGATAGTACAGACAAAGGGAAAAATGCTTAGACACAGAATCAAGTTCAAATTGTTTCGGTAAATCAAGAAAGTCAAGAGGGAGAGACAAGTGGAAGTGCAAAAGAAAGAACAAAACAACCAGAAGTGCAAGAGAATCCTAAAATTCTAAGGTATGTAAAGCTAAATCACTCTGAAGATCAAATTATAGGAGATAAGAATGAAGGTGTGCAAACTAGAAGAAGGATTGCAGAAGAGTATTGTCTGATTTCCAAGATTGAGCCTAACAATGTCAATGAAGCTTGTAATGATAAACACTAGATGGAATCTATGAAGGAAGAACTAATGCAAATTGAAAAGAATGATACATGGATTCTTGTTCCCAGACCTAAAGATAAAAATGTAATTGGTACTAAATGGGTCTTTCAGAATAAGCTGAATGAACAAGGTGAAGTGGTTTGGAATAAAGCAAGACTAGTATGTAAAGGGTATTCACAAATGGAAGGTATTGATTTTGAAGAAACCTTTTCCCCTGTTGCCATAATTGAAGTTGTAAGGTTATTTCTTGCTTATGCTGCATATAAAAACTACAAGGTTTATCAAATGGATGTGAAGTAAACTTTTCTGAATGGTCAGTTAGAAGAAGAGGTATATGTTGAACAACCAGATGGATTTCAATAGACTGATAAGGAAGACATGGTTTTCCAATTGAAGAAAACTTTGTATGGACTCAAGCAAGCCCCTAGAGCCTGTTATGCTAGACTGGATAAATACTTACTAAATCTTGGATCCAATAAAGGTACTGTTGAAAACAACTTGTATTTTAAGTTGGATCATGATAAAGAGTTGATTATTGAAGTCTTTGTTGATGACATTATTTTTGGAGGTGATGATGATCTATGTATGTAGTTTGTTGATAAAATGAAAAGTGAATTTGAAATGGAGAGATGAAGTTCCTTTTGGGATTGCAAGTCACTCAATTAGGCAATGGGATTTTCATATCTTAGTCCAAATATGTGAGAGATTTGTTGAAGGAGTTTGGCATGGAAGACTCAAAGCCTGTTGGTACATCCATGGTAACTAAATGCAAGTTAAAACAGAATGATGATTCTCCTAAGGAAAATAAAAAAAGATACAGGTCAATGATTGGTGGATTGCTCTACTTAACTTAGACTAGACCTGATATCATGAATGTTGTGTGTATTGTTGCTAGATATCAAGTTGATCTGAAAGAATCTCATATAACTGCTATAAAGAGAATTTTTAGATACCTGAAAGGAACAGTTAATTTTGGGATTTGGTAACCTAAAGATGATGATCTTATCTTGAGTTCCTATATTGATGCAGATTGGGAAGGAGATGTAGATCACAAGAAAAAAACAAGTGGTGGTTCCTTCTTCATAGGGAAGAAGCTGGTGTCTTGGTTGAGTAAAAAGAAAAATTCCATTTCCCTATCTACTGCTAAGGCAGAGTATATTGCTATTGCAAATAATTGTACTCAAGTGTTATGGATGAAACTTATGCTGAAAGATAATAAAGTAGTATATGATGAGCCTATTATCATATACTGTGACAACTCAAGTGAAATAAACATATTGAAGAAGCTAGTGCTACACTCTAAGACCAAGCATATATCAATCAAGTTTCACTTCTTGAGGGAGAAAGTGAATGAGAAAGAAATCAGACTGGAGTATGTTCCTACCAAAGAATAGATTGCAGAAATTTTCACCAAGCCATTGCCAAAGGATAATTTTGATTATCTCAGAGGGATGTTAGTGGTGATTACCCCTCCTAATATGAACTAGAGATGCATTGGTTTGCATCAATCTATGCACTTCATGATCATATTTTGATCTGGATTGATGTTGTGGTGCCTGCTACTTAGGGGGAGTAGTCAGATGTGCAGATATGTGTTTTAGAGCTTGCATAGAAGGGATATTTGAAATTGATGTCAAAGGGGGAGAAGTACAATGTGAAAAATCTTTCTAGAAGAGAAGAGTTGAGGAGAAGAGTCAGAACCTAAGGAGGAGTAAGTTTTGTTGTGTTGATGGTATTTTTCACATCATGTGTTGCCATCAATGCCAAAGGGCGAGATTGTTGGATGTTGTGGTTGTGTTGTTGATATGTGGTTTTCATTGATGTCAACACTATTAGCATTGCTGTATTGTAAGTTTAATATGTCGAGGATATTGAGAAAATTGTAATAAGAAGTGGTATAGGTTGTCATTGGAGAAGTGAAGTTTAGTCTGTTGGTGTGATCAATACGTTGCTGATATGAGGTTGCAGACTAAAGGGTTTCTTGCTGAGTGTATCTATTTTATCCACATCAAGTTTCAGAGATCCGACTGAAGATTTGATCAAGTTATGAAGATTTGTATTCTAACAATTTTTTTGTTACTTTAGTTTGTGTTTATGAATGAAGATCATGTGATTTCTATAAGTTCAATTGTTGTGGATGATTCTCTAGTGTTTCATGGTGTGTGTGGATGTTTCTAGTTTGTGCTCTATCTACGCTGCATGTCCACATTGATTGTTGTGCTCGTGATATGATATTTTCTCTTGTGTGCTCATGTTTTTCATGTTCATGGCTAACTAGGTGTTGAAGTGTGTTGTGGATCTTCAAGGAGAAATTAATTGAAGTGTTTTTGTGTTGGAGTTGTTGATTTGGGTCTTCAGTATGTTGTGTCTGACCTTGGTTGATTCACATTAAAAATTATCTATTGTTTTGGGCCGACAATTTGTATTCATTTTATTATTTCTTTGTGGCAGACTTGAAGTGATGTAATTCTATGTTACAGATATATATAAGAGCGATTGTTTTATCATTTGGAAGTGTGCGAGTCCTATGTGCAAATACTATTTAGATCATTCAAAGGCAAAGAAGAGTGTGGAGAAGAGTGAAGGAGAGTGAAGAAGAGTGAAGAAGGTTGAAGAAGTGTTCATGTGCTTAACCAAAATTGTAATCAGGCATTAGCAGATGTTATTTTCTCAGTTCAAATATGGATGGTTGTAATTTTAATCTTTCTTTGGGTAGTGATCCCTCTTGTAATTGAACAATGAGCTCTAGGCAGTGTGTCTGAATGCATGTGCATTCCCCATTCATACTTCTTTATACTTTTAGAAGGGTATAATATTGTGGACTAACATCCATTGTGGTTTTTCCCCTAACAAGGTTTCCACATAAAAAATATTGGTGTTCTCTATGTTTTTGATGTGTTGATTTTTTATGGTTTATTGTTCATTCATCAAATCTGAGATTAAGTTAAGTTTGAAAAGTTTAAATATTCTGTGACAAATGATTCACCCCCCTCTCAGTTGTTTGTGCTTGTTTTTCCAACATGAAGTCCAAGAAAAAATGACAACTCACATAACATATACATTTTAAATTCTTTCTACATTTCTTCAGCAAACCTTTTATACATTTCATCATTTCCTCCAAATATTATATAATCAACATACACAATAAAAATAAGAATCTTTTTATTCTCTATTTTGATGTACAAATTAATGTTTGTGGTACCTTTCTTAAATTATTGTCGACATAGGTACTTTTCTAACCTTGCATACTAATCTATGGGGTTGCTTGAGACTATACATAGCCTTCTTAAGTCTGCATAGCATTTTTGGATCTACTAATAGCTAAAATCCATGAAGGTATTCTATGTACACTTCTTCTAACTCACCATATAGGAAGGTATATTTCACATCCACTTGATAAACCTTGAAGTTCTTGTGAGCAAAAAATGCTAGAAACATTTTGATGGCCTTCATTCTTTCCAATGGAGCAAATGTTTCCTCAAATTTAATTCCTTCCACTTGTGAGTATCCTTTGCATACCAGTCTTGATTTATTTCTCACAACCTCTCCATCCTCATTCAATTTGTTTTTGAATACCAACTTTGTTCCTATTACATTCTTGTCTGTGGGTCATGGAACCAATTCCCAAGTCTGATTCTTCTCAATTTCATTTAGCTCTTCTTGCATTTCTTGTATCCATCCTTCATCTCTACTAGTATTGAAAAAAGTCTTTGGTGAACTATTTTTGACAATAGAGAAAAGTTCACCTATTCATTTGCTCTTGCAAATCTTCTTCTTGTCTCTACTCCTTCATTCTTATCTCCAATTATTTGATCTTTTGAATGATTCCTTTGAAAATACTTAGTAGGATTCTTGGGAACTTTCTCCTAAGTTTCCTTTTTTTCTGCAACTTCTTCTTCTTCCTCTGTGTAGGTAGATTCATAAGTCCAATGGTCTTCTACTCATGTATGGTTTGATGAAATCCTTCATCCACTCTGACATTTGCAATTTCAACAACCTTCCTCAATCTTTTTTTCTAGCATTTATAGGCTTCACTTCTGGTTGAATACCCAAGAAATATTCCTTCATCTAATCTTGAATAAAACTTTCTCAAACCTTCTTCATCTCTTATGATAGATCATTTTCTTCCTATTTTTTTGAAATATTTGATAGTTGTCAATCTCACATAGAAAACCTCATAGGGATTTTTGGTGCTATCCATTATTAGATTACATCTATTAAGGATGTATCTATAGCATTATGAAATGCTTCCTTCCAATACACATCAGGAAATTTTTCTTCATTCAAAGTTATTCTTTCCATATCTTGAATGGTTCTATTCTTTATTTCCACTACTCCATTTTGTTGATGATTTCTAGTAGTATAATAATATCTTTGTATTCCATGCTCTTCATAAAATTCTTCAAATTCACTTGATACAAAGAAACCACCTCTATCACACCTTAAAAACTTGGTTATAACATTCATTTCCTTTTCAACCATTGAATTAAAGATCTTAAATCTACAAAAATATTTTAATTTTTCTTTCAAGAAAGTAACCCATGTCATTCCAGAGAAATCATCAATAAGTAATATGAAACGCCTTTCAGCTTGAAGAATATTTTTCCTAATTAGTCTGTATAGATTAGTATGAATTAATTCTAAAAGTTTTATAGTAGAATATTCTTTGGTCTTAAACTTTATCCTTGTCTACTCCCCATTCTAACATTCTCTGCACATGGCACTTGTACGCTTGACAATCCTTGACATTCTTTCACTACATGCATGGTGTTGATCTTCACAAGGTTATCAAAGTTGATGTGTCCCATCCTCTTATGCCACAACTAGAATTCATTTATTTTTTCTAGAAGACAACTTCTTCCATTCACACGCTTAAGATTGTATAACTTTCCTTCAATCCTTGAGCCTTCTGCCACCAATCTTCCAGATTTTTCCTTTCTGATTTCACATCCTTGCTCATTAAATAAGAGATTGTATCCTTTTCCACACATCTAAATTACACTAAGAATATTGTGCTTGAGACCTTCAACATACAAAACATCTTAGGTCTTAGATTTTCCATCAATACAAGTACAGTTCCCTTTCCATAGATATTTGTTGATGAATTATCTCCAAAATTTATCGAATCACCATTCTACTTAACCAACTTGATGAACTCACTTTTGTCACCAGTTATGTGACTTGAACACCCACTATCAATTATCTAGATATTTGATTATCCCTAAGCATGAAATTATATTTGAAAAACTAGTTAATTTTCTTTGCTCATTTCCTTGACTTGCTCAACATCATTTTCCTTTTGAATTTTTGATTTTGCAAAGTCACTTTTGCAAAAAATTTATATATGCCCAATGTTATTTTAGATCTAACATGTTGCATTGAAATTCACCATAGAAGTAAGATAATTTATAATGAAATAAAGGTGGGGGGATCCAATTAAGGACCACCAAACCTTGCAACCTAGACTACCAAATCCATGCTCACACAGGTATGCAACGAAAATTAACTAATCCACAGAAAGATAAAAGACATTCATAAACACTGGACACAAGATTTATCCTGGGAAAACCCTAATAGGGAAAAACCTACCCTTCAAAGATCATTCCACATTATATTAAATCTCAAAACACATTACATATGCCTCTAGGGCTTATAGATTCTAGGTCATAGCCTAGGGATTACAAATAATTCATACAACAACAATTTTTCATCAACTTTGTTCTCCTTCTCTACACTCTCTCTACTCTGAGATTCTTTCGGATTAGAATAAATCATTGTTCTTCATACTTCACACTATTGAGCACCTTGTCGATCTATCTCCCTCTTCCTGTTGTAACAAATCCTCTCT
This sequence comes from Sequoia sempervirens, assembly GCA_007258455.2. NCBI lineage: Eukaryota > Viridiplantae > Streptophyta > Pinopsida > Cupressales > Cupressaceae > Sequoia > Sequoia sempervirens. Next base: position 41,446 of record VDFB02058315.1, read on the forward strand.
TTTCTATTTATATCATCCACAAATCATTTAACTCTCAACATGTCGGCCCAATTACAATAGCTAGTAAAATAATTTGCCAACTCAAATAGGTTGGCCCCAAACAATAACAACTTGCAATGTGAATCAACCAAGGTCAGCCAAAACAAATCCAGGACCCAAAACAACCTCCTCGATCATGAAACACCTTCAAAGATTACTCCTCGAAGATCCACAACATGCCACAACACGCTGTCAACCAAGAACATGGAAAACATCAATTCTCAAAGGAAAATCACAAATTGCGGGCACATAGATCAATGTGGACCAACAACACATGAATGGAAACATCCACAAGCCTCATGAATCATGACTGAAACATCCAAAACAACTCCAATTATTGGAATCACATCATCTTCCCTCAAGAACACCAACCGGAATAACCAAACAATTGTCGGCACAAAGATCTTCACAACTCAATCAATCCTTCATGCGGATCCCTAAACCTTAACATGGTAAAAATAGGTACCCTCAATGACAAACCCTTTAATCCACAACCTCAGATCATCAACATACTGGGCTAGCCATGCTGTTGGCTAAACTGAACTTCACTGTCAACTGCCTCAATTTTTGAATGCTTCTGAATTCCCCTGCATAAGACTCTCAGGGTGATTTGAAAAGTGAGCCTCTTCAATTTGGTCCATACTGTATCAAATCCATTTTTTTCTCCTTAAATGGGTTCGGCGATATGTCCACAAATACTTGCAACTACCTCAAGTTCATAGTTTTGTTCAAGTCCACCCTGCAAACTACCTCAAGCTCTCCAAGGTTTGACATTCTACTTGCAGGCCTTGCATTGCCTCACTGGTCGATGATCTGAGCAAGCCCGCCCTGCAAGTTGCCTTTGGTTCTTCATCTTGTCATGGTCAAGGTTTGGCGATCTACTTGCAAGCCTTGCACTACCTCACTGGTCGGCGGTCTGAGCAAGCCTTCCCCATAAGTTTTTTGAAGATCAATTCCTTCATTCACATTTACTTTGCTCTGATACATAAAATTTCTCCTTAAGATCAATTCTTCACCTTCTTCGGATTCCACAAGGAAATTCGATTCCTCCAAAGGTTCCCATTCCTCTAGATAAATTAATTTAGGCTCTTCTTCACCTACACAAACTATCTCTGGATATTGTATTACTACTCCTTCATTAGCTTCTCTGACATCAGGTTCTTGATGACACTCAACACTTGATTCTTTCTTCCTCCAAACTCCTCTATGCTCTGCATAAGGTCTTCTTTCTCTACATCTCGATCCATGTTTTCCTCCAACATATGAGTTCTTCCATCTATACAATCTTCTAAGCACACAAGTAACATGTTTCTACTCTGCTCCATCAATCTGTCCATAATCCATCTACTAACAATCTTTCATAGGATTTCTTCTTCTCATCTTATCCCAACACATCTTCTCAGAATGATTCCTTAATCCACATAACTTACAAGGATATAAATCCCAACACAAATTATTTTCATGTCCATACCTATTACAATGTGAACAATACATACCTTCTCTTCTCTAATTCAAACTTGCAATATTCTTACGTTTGTCATATCCAAGGCCTTCACTTTTTGATCTCATTACCAACTCAATAGGTTTTGTAACTCCTTGCTGCTACTTTCCCAATCCTTTCCTTTCATATCCCATTCATTGCATGATTTTGAAACCAATACCATCACCAACAATTGTAGGCTTAATTACCTTGTTATCTTCAACTTCACCTATAGAAACTTCTGCAACATCACACAAATCATTAGTATCACAAGAAACATCACAACATTCAGGCTTAGATCTTAGATTCTCATTCTCCTTCTAGCATGCAATAAGTGACTACTCCAACTGATCAACATGTTCCTTCAAGATAGATATTTCCTTCTTCTGCAAACTGTTCTCCTTATTCATCCCTTTCAAAATTTCGTCCAGATCTCTATTCCTCTTTTCCAACCTCTTAAACAACTTGAATCCTTTTGCAAATTCTATTTTAAGATCCTCAAACATATCCAGTTCAGCTTTTAGTTCTTCATTTCTCTCCCTCTATTTTGCATTACACTTATTGATTTCACACAACTCTTCCTCCAAAGTGTCCCTTTCGCACATTAGGGTTTCATTTTCCTTCTTCATCCTCTTCCCACTCTTCCCCATTGAAATAAATTAGATAAACAACCAAATATTGCCTCGATCTCTCCTCTAGGGTTTCACACTTCTTTCAACACTATCTTCCTTCCTAATAGATCCACAATCAGCAAACAGACATGCAACCAAATATGATACCATATGATGCAGTCAAGGTGGGAGGATCCAATTAAGTTCTATCCAACCTTATAGCCTAGACTACCAACTCCATGATCACATAGGTATGCAACGGAAATTAACAGCTAATCCACATAAAGATAAAAGACATTCATAAACATTGGACACAAGATTTACCCTAGGAAAGCCCTAACAGGGAAAAACCCAACCTTCAAAGGTCATTCCACATTATATTAAATCTCAAAACACATTACATATGCCTCTAGGGCTTATAGATTCTAGGCCACAACCCAAGGATTACAAATAATTCATAGACCAACAATTTTCCATCAACTTCATTCTCCTGCTCCATACTCTCTCTACTCTGAGATTCTTCTAGATCAGAATACTTCATCACTATGCTTCATAATTCACACTATCGAGCACCTTTTCGATCTATCTCCCTCTTCCTGTCGTAACAAATCCTCTATTTTCTATTTATATCATCCTTGAATCATTTAACTCTCAACATGTTGGCCCAATTACAATGGCTAGTAAAATAACTTGCCAACTCAAATAGGTCAGCCCCAAACAATAAGAACTTACAATGTGAATCAACCAAGGTCAGCCACAAAAAATCTAGGACCCACAACAACCTCCTCAATCATGAAACACCTTCAAAGATTACTCCTCGAAGATCCAGAACACGCCACAATGCCCTATCGGCCAACAACATGGAAAACATCAACTCTCAAAAGAAAATCACCAATTGTGGGCACACAGATCAATGTGGACCAATAACGCACGATCTAGAAACATCCACGAGCCTCATGAATCATGAATGAAATATCTACAACAACTCCAGTTACTGGAATCGCATCATCTTCCCTCAGGAACACCAACCAGAATAACCAAACAACTTTTGGCACACAAATCTTCACAACTCGATCAATCCTTCATGCGAATCCCTAAAACTTAACATGGTTAAACTAGGTACCCTCAACGACAAACCCTTTAATCAACAACCTTAGATCATCAACATACTGGGCTAGCCATGTTGTTGGCTAAACTGAACTTCACTGTCAACTGCCTCAATTTCTAAATGCTTCTAGATGCCCCTGCATCAATTTATACTCACAAAAAAATCTCTATCCATTTTATATTTTCACTCTATAGCTTTATGTCCATACTTATTGCAAAAAAAATGCATGATTTAACTTGTTTGTGGAGGGTCTTCTTATATGATAAGATCCTTCTTTAGGTTTGATATCAACTTCCTAAATTCCAAATGTAGCTTTCTCCAACTCCTTTTTGATTGATGAGATCTCCTTCTCAATCTTTTTACATTCACTTATTTTGGATTCAATGAGGTCATTTTTCCTTTTGTTCTCTTTCCTTGCACATTCAAGATCTTCTAGAGTAGAAATAAGTTCACCTTCAAAATTAGCTTCACCTTCTTCTTCATCTAGATATTTTCTTGAACTTCCAAGTATCATAGAGGCCATGAATAAGGATTAATATCCACCATCTTTTGATGTACAGTGGTCTCCTTCATTTGAGGAGTAGTATTCTTCTATGGTGAGAATATTCTTCTTGAAATTTTTTTCTCTTGAAATCCTTGTTGCTACTTTCATTTTCCTTAAAGGGTCATTTAGAAGCATAGTGACCAATTCTACAATAGTTAAAGAATTTGAATGGTAAATTACCTTGTATTTGTTTGATCCTTTCTTCATCTTCCTCACAAAGTTTTCTTCTTCTTCCTCAAAATCACTAAGTGATCCAAACACATATTATTTCTTCACAACTTTGAATGCAACTTATCTCTTGTATTTACTTTGAAATTCATTCCTCATTTCATAGGTTGTGAGGGATCCAAACAACTCTTCCATGGTAATATTTTTCAGATCCTTGGCTTCTTCAATAGAAGAAACTTTCAAGTCAAACCTTTGGGGGAGAGTTCTAAAAAATTCCTTCACCACTATAGTGTCAATTATGTCTTTTCTAAGACCTCTCCTTCCATTCATATCTTCATCTACCCAAAGCAAATAGCTCACTATGTTCTCCTCCTCTTTCATCTTTAGGTTCTCAAACAATATCTAGTAATATTGTAGCTTTGATTTCTTCACACTATAATTTACTTCATATAGATTTTGAGCTTATCCCATATCTCATTTGCAATCTTACATTGTACCACCTTAAAAAAATAAAAATTTGATAACCCACTTAGGATAGCATTATTTTCTTTAGAATTGTTCTCATGAGCACTTTTTCCATTTGGATCAGTGGTAGGATCAGTAGGTTCAATATAATCATATTTGGAAACTCTCCAAACATTATAACCAAGAGATGTGGGATAGGAATCCATACTCACACTATAGAAGGCATAGTTATTTCCATCAAACTGTAGTACCTTAGAAGAGGACTCCTATGCCATATTTTCTAAACAACATCTACCTTCAACTATTAAGTTGCACCAAGGATCTCATTTATGATGCCAATTGTTAGAACACAAAGATAAAATAAGAGGGAGGGGGTGAATCAATATATCACTCAAACCATTTCAATTTAACATATCTAACTTAACAATCAAAACATATAATTGTCTTAATCAAATAACATGTGCAAAAATTAAAATAATAGAACCACAATACTAGAATTACATGGAAAACCCAACAAGGGAAAATACCACTGTGAGAAAAGGTGCTTGGAGCTACTATCTAAATCTAGCCTCACAAATGAATCAACAGTTATAATTGGGTTTAAGGTATTTAACCTAAGGAATTTTACAACTCCCTTCTCAACACTTACAGAATGAGGTTGCACC
>VDFB02058316.1:0-11693 GCA_007258455.2 Sequoia sempervirens
AATGTCACCAATGCCATTTCTTCGAGGCAAGAATATTGCCAGAGTGAACCCAGTCTAATATGAGGTTAACATCATCCAGGTTGGGGGAGCTAGGAAATCTGGTACTATCAACTCTGAAAGAGGCAAGATGGGACGACACAAATTTTTTTCTAGCTTCAGGGTTCTCATCTTTGTCCTCCAAGGAGTTTGTAGAGTAGGAAACCAACTTATTGTAAGGGAAGCCCTTGAGAATAGGATTCTTTAAGGGGACAGGGTAGTCGGGGAAGGTCTCAGGGTTAGCTTTAGCAAGTTGGGATTTTCTAGGTTGGGTTTTCTTACCAGATATCTCAGAGGATGGGTGGGCTTCAACAATTCTCTCCTGGTAAGGCTGATTCTCCAAAACCCCACTGTCCCTGTCATAGTCCTCAAATGTTGTGGAGGCAACAAGTTTGGATAAAGCTGACATACTTTGATAGTGTTCATATATTAACCTAATAAGAGCAGGATGAAGAATAGGGTATCTCCTAAAATTTTTCTTATGGCCCTCAAGGCTATTACTCAATGAACATAATAGGTAGTGAGGTAGAGAAATTTGTACCTTATGGCAGAAGTGGTTAAGAATGGAAAAATGATGACCATAAACTCTAGTGAATCTCCCATCTAGGGTGATATACTCCATAATAACATGAAGCACCTTTCTCCATAGTGCCTTGATGGTGTCAATTTCAAAATAGCTATTGGAAATTTTAACTAGTTTCAATTTCTTCTTATCCTTCTTAGGAAATTTGATGACTGCCTCATCAGAAAACCTCCTGTCATGATAAAACTTCACACCCTTAGTGGAAATTCTAGTAACCCCCACTATAATTTGCTCATCCAGTTTCACCTTTCTCCCAAAGAGAATTATTTCACCATTGTTCAAGTTCTTCTCAATGTAGTCCGTGGCCATAGTATCAAGCCCATGAAGTTTTTCCAGAAATGGAACCATCCCACCTCTTATAATTTGCTTCCAGACCTTATCATTTCTCATGTGCACCTCATAGATTTTTGGCTCAACTCTTTTCCTATCCCTTCCCATTTTTGTTTGCACCTTACTATAGACTCTATCAACACCAAGCACTTGTTGTAGAATTATGCAGCCATTCCAATGCACCCATAAAGCGTGCCACTTTTTCTTCCTAGTGAAGTAATATGATGTGACCCCATCAAATCTCTTGATATTGATGTACTTAGTCCCTTTCCCTTTAATCATTAAATGTATTTGCCTCTTTCCCATGTGTGACATCATAATCGCTTCATCAATCCAATTCTTTATCGACCAAAAGGGGGTGTCCTTCCTAAGAGACAATCAATGATATTTTTAGAATCCCCTTCTAGCCATAAAATTTTTATATTCAAATTATGAGCTAACTTTAAAACTTGGAAAGCTCTTGTAGCCTCTGCCACATGGTTGGTTTGATGACCTATGGATATGGCCACAACTACCATAAAATTACCATTTGAATCCCTTAACACACCTCCACTTCCGGCCATGCCCAGGTTGCCCTTTGCGGCACCATCAAAGTTGGCCTTATATCAACTGTTTGGAGGAAAGGTCCAACACACACCCTCCCTACTTTTCTTGGCTAGCTTGGAAGCTAAAGAAATGTCCACTTTAATATTCCAATCCTTTGCTATCATTAAATCATAGGTAGTACACACCACTACTTTAAGGTTAAGAGCTTTTTGGGCAATCACATTGAAGTTTTCCTTTATAAGCCTAAATTTTTTCTCAAAGACATTATTCTTCGACATCTCCTTATCCCTGAAAATTCTATTATTATGTTCTTTCCACACTCCCCAAACAAAAAAAGGGAATATGAATGCCCATAACCTTCGAATGAAGGGATTTTGAGTAGGGGCTTTCCATTGTAAAAAGAAATCTTCAATGGTCTGGGGGAACACCCAAGAGATATTCCAAAGGGCTAATAATTTTCCCCAGATTAAGGAAACAAACGAATAGTGGAGAAACAGGTGGTTGGCTAACTCTGCCTCACTCTTGCAGAGGTAACATCTATTGGGGATTTTAAATCCCCATTTACAAAGATTGTCCACTTATTGACTTTAGGAGTCAAGTGTATAATCCACGCTTTTGACCAGAAGGGAGGGGGAGCTTGAGAAAGGGACAACAAAGAGACAACCAAAGAAACAAAGTAGTTACCTAAAGGGTTGTCCATCCAAACAAGAATATCATCTTGCTAGGTCTATCCCAAACTGACAGCCTTTAAGGAGGATTGAAGCTGAGCCAACTCCTGACTAATCACACATAAGTTCACCCACTCTCCTTCATACCAATAATCTTTGACAAGCTCCCTAAAAGCAGCTTTACATAGCTCTGACCATCTATTGAATCTTTCAATTTTGATAAGGGGTTCCTTAAAAATCCATTTATCCTCCCAAAATCTGGCTTGATTGCCACTTCTAATGTGCCATCCTATCCCTAATTCCAAAATTTTTCTACCAGGTCAATCATATCATTCCAGCAAGCTAAGCCACAAGGGAGGATAGGAGATTCCAACAAAGCTTTGAGGGACATACGGTCAACCATATATTTACTTCTTAAAATGTCTTTCCATTCTCCACCAGACGAAAGACTTTATTTTCTTGGCTAGGAAGATCACATTCATGTAATTTAATTTTTCTAAGACCTAAAGTTTTCCCCAAGTTTTTGTCCAGAACCAAATCCCACCCTATAAGAGGCATCTTTCTTTCCTCCACTCCAGACCAAATTTTTTTTTTTTGATCTTTTCAATGGCCTCAGTGTATTTAGCAAGAATTTGGAAAAGGCTTAAAGCATAAACTAGGATGTTCTAAAGAGAGGCTTTAAGAAGTTGAATTTTTCTAGCTTGGTTCAGAAGAGCTCCTTCCCAACCTACCAACTTCTTTTTGAACCTGTCAACCAATGAACACCAAAAGGAATCTGGAGGTTTAAGGCATAACGAAATTCCAAGATAAGAAGAAGGTAAGGATTCCACTCTACAACCAAGGATTCTTGCAATCTTGACCTATCTATGCTCAAGGGTATTGAAGAAAAAAAGGGAACTCTTCTATCTATTGACCATCTACCCAGTCACCTTCTCATACATGTCTAAAGTTTTTTTCAAATTCTTAGCCTCATTCACCATAGATCTTCCCATCATCATAGTGTCATCAAAAAAATATTGGTGAGAAAAAATTAGATTAGTGGAAGAAGGACTAAGATCAACAAGAGACTTCTATTCAATCAATCTTTTAAGATTCCTTCCCAAGCTTTCAACCATTATTGTGAAAAAAATAAGTGAGATAGGATCACCCTATCTTAAACCTCTTGAATTTTGAAAGAATCTAGAAGGAGATCCATTCACAATAATAGATGTGGAAATAGTAGTAACCAATTGATTCACCAACTGAATGACTCTACTACTAGATCCAAGCCCCCTTAGAATTTTGAATAAAAACTCCTAATCAACATGGTCATAAGCTTTGGAAATATCCAGCCTAAGAAGAAACCCTTTAGTTTTAGATTCCACAAGTGAATGAATATTCTCATGGACTATGACTATAGAATCTAAGATTTTCCTTCCAAGTACAAAACCATTCTACTAAGGGGAAATCAATGAAGGAAGGATAGAAAGGATCCTTGAAGATAAAAACTTTGATATGATTTTATAGAGAGAGTTGCGAAGACTAATGGGTCTGAACGACTCAAACTCCATTGCCCCTAGTTTCTTAGGAATAAGGACCACAAAAGTAGCATTTAGTTCCTTAAGGAGCCTTTTGGATCCAAAGAATTCCCTAACAACATTCAGGACATCATTTTCAACAATATCCCAAAACCATTGAAAAAAGAACATAAGAAATCCATTAGGCCCAGGGGCCTTATTTCCTTCAAAAGAAAAGATAGCTTTCATGATTTCCTCCTTAGAGGGGATGGCCGCAAGCTTTTCATTATCTTCCCTATCAACAACCTTAGGGATATCCTCTAATAAAAATTATTAGTCATTTTGATTGATTTCCCCATTCACTGAAAGAAGGTTGTTATAGAAGAGGACAATTTGTTTTTTGATGTCTTCCTCTTCCTCAAATCTTGTACCATTAACTTCTATGAAAGAGATTCTATTGGTATCCCTCTGTTTATAAGAAGATAAATGGAAGTACCTTGTATTTCTATCTCTAGCTGAAAGCCACAACACCCTCAATCTATACCTCTAGAACTCCTCCTCTTTAGCTATTATGTCATGTAATTTCACCAACAACTCATTTTCTTTAACCTTGTTATTTTCAATGTATCCTTCCTTCTGAATTTTGTCCTGGATCTCTACAAGCTCCATTTGAAGTTTAGATTTAATACCAATTTTTTTTCCAAAGGATTCTCTTTTCTGTCTTCTTAAATTATGTTTGACTTCTCTTAGTTTTTAAGCAATTATAAACATAGTATTACCCAGAACATCAATATTCCACCGTTTCCTGATTTCATCAAAAATAAGGGGGTGGGACAACCACATTCTCTCAAATCCAAAGGGAGATTTTTTCTTCACCTTTATAGGATCTGCCACAAAAATTATGGGAAAGTGATCCGACCGTACTCTAGAGAGAGCTTTAATAGAGCATAAATATCTTAAAAGCCACTGATGAGAAATTAGAGTTCTATCTAACCTTACTTGAATAAGTTCCTTAACAATTCTTCTATTTGACCATGTATATTGAGCCCCTTGTAAGTCCATGTCAATCAACTCCTTATTGCTCATGAAGTCAAAAAGATAAGATTTACTCTCCTGATTCACCTAAGAGCCTCCAAATTTCTCCTCATTCAAAAGGGGAGTGTTAAAATCGCCCATTACTACCTAGTGGTCATTATCAAAAATCCTACGAAAAGCAAAGAGCTCATTCCACAAATATTTTCTAGCTCCTTTCGCATTGGGAGCATAGATATTTGATTAAATCTAGCTAAAGTTGTCTCTGATATGTGTGAATTTAGTAGCCACATGATTATTTCTCTCCAGCAAAGGTTCCCCTTTAATGAGTTTTTCGTTCCAAAAGGTAGCAATTCCTCATGACGCACCATCTGAACTATTTCCTTGAATCCCATAGTTCTAAAACATTTTGATCTTCTCCACCATTTCTTTGGACATTTTAGTTTATTGGATGAGGAGAATATCAGGTTTATGATCCCTAACAAAATTATGCAAAACATCCCTATTGTGAAGGCTATTAAGCCCTCTTATATTCCAAGACATAATCTTCATATCTTACCAAGGGATTGGAGAATCGTCAAAATGGTCTTTTGAACACCATCTGCTATGTCCTAAAAGATTTCATGCTCTCTCTTCCATTTACCCGATCTTCTACCTTGGCTAAGCTTAGTAGCCCCACAATCTTCCTTTGCTCTTGTTTTAGTAACAACTCCACTCGGAGTATTCTGATGTTTACTTTTCTCCTTATTTTTCTTAGAATGAGAGAGGACTTCTTCCCAATCAATATCTTCTTGGCTCTCCATCTCTCTGCCAAATTCCCATTCCTTATCTATATTCTTCTTTGCTCCCAACGGAGGGTATCCATCTAGCCATTCCTAAGCTGATTCAGATTATCACTCGAAAGTTCGGTGTTCTAGCTCTGATCCTCAAAGGTGTCCTTGAAAAAATATGGAGTTGTTTTTTCCCTGAGTTTAAGAGGGTCACTCAAAGGGGGCATTCAACAGAGGTAGTAGTTAGGATAGGAATGCCAATATCCAGAGACAAACCCTGGATAGGAATGGCTCCAATCTAGGATACCCATTTTCTTTTCCTTCTAATAAGATCTTAAGAGTCGTGGAAACAAATTCATCATCCCTTTTACCTTCCTACACACTCTCCAAATTTTTTTCATCATCTTCCTTAGGTCCAACATTATCTTCTGCCCCTATTTGGTGATTCTTCTATGCATTAGGATCCTTAGGTTCTATTTCATGATTAAAGTCAAAGGTATTCCTCTGAGTCTCATGTTTCCTTCTAGCCTCCTCATTAAGCATATTGGTATTGCTTGCTTGTCATTCCCCATTAGATTTCTTTCTCTAGACAGTCTTAGGGTTGGGCTGGTGGTTTTCTTTTTCTTTACTAGCATTTAATGGAAATTTCTTAGCCCAATGCCCCAATTTTCTACATTTAAAGCAGGCAAAGGGAATGGAGTCAAACTCAATAGTTTGCGTCAAGGTTCCCAACTTAGATTGAATATCTACTAAAGAAGGAAGGTCAACATTCTATGAAACTCACGTATAGATTCGAGCAAACACCAATCACTTTCTAGTTGTTGTCATAGGGTCAATAGACAGGAGCTCTCCAAAAGAACTAGCAATGCCAGTGGAAATGTCCTCATTCCAGTATTCCAGAGGGAGATCTGGGAGTCTAGGCCAAACTGGAACGTTCTACAAAATAGAGTCAAAGAGATCCAAATGAGAGGTCCACTTCTTGAGGGCCAGGGAAGATTTTCCAATGACCCAAAATCCACCACTCCTCATAGCCAAAATATCCTCCTTACAGGTGAACTCAAAGGAAAAGAAACCTCTAGGAAGAGCAGCCACCGTAACCTTCCCATTGGTTCTCCACTTATTTTTAACAAACTCCCTAACCACCTCAACATTTGGTCTAGGGCCCATGAACTTTCCAACCAGGACATTTTCCATCAAAGCAATATTATGATCAATAATAGGATTAGGCATAGAGATTGAAAACTTATATTTCACTAGGTCAAAAAATTTACTCACTAGAGGAAAAATTGATTTACCATTTGGATTAACAGTAAACAACGAAAACCAAGGTTTTCACTTTGCTCCTTCCCTATCAACAGTCCCTACCACTTCATTGGAAATTTCACCTTTTTCTCCCTTTTTTCCTTCAGGGTACCCCCCCTGTTTTGTCTTTCCTCAAGGGTGCACCTGAATTTTCTTTTCGGTGTCCTCATCAGATTCATCCTTACCTTTCTCCACACAGAGCATGCGATTCTGGCAGGATTCCTCATATCCTACTCGGCTGCTCCATTGTTTAGAGATTTGAAATCCTGCTTTTCCATCCATGCTCCATAGTCCATACATAGTGCTTATTAAAATAGTGGATATGTTTATACCTATTGGAAGCTCAATTTCATAAGAGTTGGAGTAAAATTTTGTCAATCTACCTTACATGGACCTATCTTCTTGTAGTGTTGTAAATCAGAAAGCTTGATACTTTCACACTATGTTTATCTCTCACTTATGTTCTTAGACGTAATTATTCTTATAATTTGGACTTTTTATTACCGTTTTAAGAAAATCAAGATATAATTGGGAATTAATATTAATTAATTATTTAATGTTAATAAAAGCACCAAAATAGATCTAGTCTAAGGAACTGCCACACTTGACCAGCCTATTTCGGTCCAATTTTGAATATTGTATTGTCAGAATTTTTATGTTTGCAAATTGAATTATTTTATCAAATTTTCACAATTAATGTTGTGGGAAATCAAGAAATGCATATAAATATGTCTTTTTGGCAATTTGAGAATCTAAGGAATTTTTGGAGCAAGAAAGGATCATGACAAGAATTCAAAAGAAAAATAAGCAACATTATTACAACACTTTTTCATCAACCAAGATTCATGTTTGCAATGCATCAAGTTTATAAGTAAGATTGTTCATATATTGTGTACATTTGTTTTGTGAGCACTAGCACTTGTAGGACTTCTAATTAACAATAAAATATTCCTTGAATGAGATGTGTATAATAAATTTAGTCAATAAAGGAGATCAAATTCGATTGGTAAGTTGCAATACTTATCATATATCACTTATTTTTATCCATTTACCTTTTCCAACCAAGGGTAAACACTCTTTACATCATAGCCATTATGGATGTGAAAACACCAAAATAGGGTTTGACTTAGGAAAGCCCATATATGGAACAAACTTTCCTCTCCTCTCTTGGTTTTTTGTGGCATATTTGAAGTGGATTTTGGAAAATAATAAAGATATAATAGTAAGATCAATCATTCAATCTCACATTTCAATAAATTAGGGAAAGAAGGATTATTCATCAACAAAGTTCAAAAGTTAAGTTTGCAAGGAAAGTGGCTATATACACAACCCACTTGTACCTATTCAAAGATTCTAAAAAATAACATCTTCCATTAGAGAGAACCATCACCCTTGACAAAAAAATTTCAACCATAATTTGCATGCTAGATTCCTCTATCTTTACATTCAATTATTCAGTTATCATTTTTTGTGTCTTAGTCTTATATTTTATATATTCATATCAGTTTATTATAGACTCATAGTTATCCTAGCTTACTTTTACATCACATTGTATCACATCTATTATCAATCAATCAATCCAATGAGGGACTAAATCTTTGATCAACCATTCTAACTCTTCCACTGAGGATAGTAGCCAAGTTGTCTTATGTGAACAATTTTGGTTCCTCTCTAATGTAATATCGAGAAAGGTGTGATTTTGACCCTAGATCCCTATTCCCACATGAAATTTTTATGTACCTAACACTTTTCATATTTACAAAAACTTATGAAATCATAAGTAGTTCATGTTGAAATATGAGTGTAATCTTAGGTTCTTTTCATTTGTTAAAGTGCATGCACATCTTAGTAAAAAACATAGAAAAGGTATAGATTTGTATATTGTTTTTCATTTTAAAAGATTAAAAATTGTTATCTTTCAACTTTTGCAAGATAAATTTAGTTATTCATGATATTTTAAATTTTAGATATGGCCATTTGAATATTTTGCATTGCTTTAACAATATATAATTTTATGCATGTGTGTTCTTCACATAGAAAAATTAGTTCTTGTGCATTTCAATAATTTTTTTTGCTTTCAAACTTGAACCTATTGAACCTCCTATCCTCAAACACTATAGTTTATTTCAATATTTTTAAAGTATTAAAATATTACACCTATGGTCTATGACACCATCACCCTTGTCCGACTCATTTTTTCCCACATTTTAATCATTATTCTATCTCTATGACCTCTATGCAAACCTATTTTCAATTTCTAAATTTTATTATAGATTCCATTCCTTTCATCTATTTTCTCTTCATTATATAGAAATTCAAGCATCTTGAATCTTGTAATAAATTTATGAGATTTATGACCTAGTGTCCCATATCAAGTACCCTTGTGATACACATTTATATACTTATGGCTTCCCTTGCTACTATCAAGTCTGGTGTTGAGTTCAAGCCTTTTAACTCTTTCACTCAAGGAGCTACATCTGCACACTTTATATTTTATTCTCTTCCTACTCCTAGAATTCCTATGTCTTCTTTGTCACCTAAAATTCATGTGGACTTGGGGGTTGTTGTTTCCCATCCCCTTGAGGATAAACTTAAACAATTGGACAAAGAATTAGAGAGCCTCCAAAAATATTTAAGCACCTAACTTTTTCTAGAGAAATAGTTTCATCAGTGGATAAACTTAGGAAGCTAATCAATGATTCACAAGGGATAGAATTATTGTATAGCCTAGCTCATATATTTGATGCAAACATTCCTAAAATAACTAGTTTCACTCAAGCCATCACTAATTCTCAATATCAAATGGGAAGACAAGTATCCTCTCCAACAACCATGCCTTCTATTCCTACTTTCACCCCTCGAGTTGTAGCATCCACAACACAACATAGAAATGATCTTAACTCTAACTTATGGTTTTCTTGTAGAAATCCTTATAGATTTTTCCATTCATCTACCATACCTCCATTTTATCCACCTCTCATAAAATTCAAAACCAATAAGCCTCCAATAATTAACCATAGTCCTACACATTCCACGCATTCTCAAAGAATCTCACCAAATAATCTCATAATAAATCAAAATTTATAAAATATATCATCTTACAACAAAAAATTTCAAACATGAACCAAATTCGGGTATGTGTAGGATCATGATGGGCCAAAAAGTGGCAATATGATGGGTATGTGAGTGACAACTATTCTTTTACCCAAAATTGATGAAACAAAAAGGGTTTTTAAAATTATGACTAAAGTCTTGATTGATAGGCTGATTGAAAAATATGTATATCTATAGCTTTCAAACGATATCACATTTTTTGAATCCAAAGCATGCATCACATTCTATTTTTTTCATACTATACGATTACAAAAAGAAAAATTGAGTTTCATGAAGTTTTGACCAAGTTAAGGTGGTTAGACGTACGATTTTTTATATTTAAAAAAAAATTGTAATAAAAAATTCATAATTAATTATTTACTTGGAAAAAAATTACAAAAAAGTATGCATCAGATCGGGGCCGGAGTCCTCTACTTATATATAAAATATTATAAAAAAATATTATCATT
The DNA here is from genome assembly GCA_007258455.2 of Sequoia sempervirens. Classification (NCBI taxonomy): domain Eukaryota; kingdom Viridiplantae; phylum Streptophyta; class Pinopsida; order Cupressales; family Cupressaceae; genus Sequoia; species Sequoia sempervirens. The sequence goes on from VDFB02058316.1 coordinate 10,327, forward strand.
TATTGTGGTTAGGGTGGCCAGACAAACACCTACTTATTTTTTCCCTGAAATTTAAGTACTACTGCATTGAAATTTCAATTTTTCACCTTGGAAATAGATTTTTATTTTTTTAAACAAACCTAGTAGTTTAGAAACTACATTCAATTTGCTATAGATTCTATTCTTACATATTTTTGAAATAATATCTAGATAACTTATTCAAATTTTTACGTGAAGTTGCCTAACTCCGTTTTTTCTAAATTTTTTGTCACTTAAGGGCCTACTTTTTCCATGATGATCCTGCACATACCCATTCAATATAATGCTATTTCATCCAACATACCTCACATGTATTCTATTATAACTCACTATCCTAAAGACACTCATATCACAAAACATTGATATATCTCGCTTTGAGAAGTATACAGGAAATGAAGATCCCAACAACCATTTGCCAACCTTGACTGTACTATGTAGTGATTTTATTTTTGAAGATTCTCTCCTAGCTGAATTTTTCCTATATCATTAAAATATATTTATGTGGAATGGTTTTTTTCATTGATAAGTAACTCAATTACTTCCTTTATGGAAATTATTAAAATATGTTCCTTCAATACTTTCAAGCAAACATTATATGTCAAATTACATTGATTGATTTCGTCCATTGCAAACAAGGACTTAAGGAAAAAATTTCTAATTCTATAGGATGATACGAAGCTCTTCACAAGTCTTTCATACTCTCCCAAATGTTGAAATTCAAAGGACATTCATTGTAATTTTTTAGCTTAACATTAGAGAAAATATCTTATTGATGAAATATCCCACATTCACACAATTATGTATAGTTCTTTATGATTACCAAATATTGGTCAAATAATATGAAGGTACACCTTCATTGGCTCCTAATGGTTAATTAAAAATTATGCCTACAAAAAATATCAATCATTTGAGAAACAAAACAAAAAAATTATAAAGATAAACACCCCTCAATCTTCTAATGGAATTGAAACAAAAGTTGTTACTACATTTACAACATAATATCAATTTAGGTAAAGAGATAGATATTTTTTGTAACTTCTATATTCTCTCCATAATATTATGTTGCACTTTTTGAATAATAACATGATTAAACTTCCTCCAACTAGACCTATTGATACCACTAAACCATTAGCTCCAAGCTTTCATACAAAAGACTTTTTTCAATATTACCATACAACTAGATATGATAAAAATGACATATATATCTTAAGCACCAAGTGCAAGACCTAATTAATTCTAGTTCCATCTAGTTGGCTAGTGTAAATAATAAAGGTAATAAATTTATATTTAATATACCTAATCAAAACTTAAAAAATATTTACAAATTTGTTACCAAGTCATTCAACCAA